>VKOC01020363.1:0-10975 GCA_009364415.1 Spea multiplicata
TATATATATATATTACACAGAGTAATAATAATAATTTGAATTATATTACATTTTTTAATTCTTAGAAAAACTGAAGAATGATTATGCAAAGTTACTTATATCCTTCTTTCTAATTGCAAAAAAGGGTTGCCTTTTTATTGAGTTAAATTAGAAATCATTCTACCATTACCAAAACAAACTTCCCTCCAACATAAGACTAAGAAGGTCTATAATTTATCACGTAAGACATTACATTTGTGGATTGAGAAATTACCGAATGTCTTTTAAAGCACATAACACGTTGTTCCTTATTTTAGAACCATCACTCTTGTATATCTGCCAGTTCACCAAGAGAAATTATATTGAATGTCATTTTTTATTTATTCCTCCATGCCTTCACAAGACAGCAAAGCTAATAAACTACACTATAGTTGGCTAATGGAACAATATGTTCCAGAACATGTATCACCATTGTAATGTACTTATATCACAGGCAAGAACAATTATTAATGTCATGCAATGAAAAATAAATAAAAAAAAAAAAGGCAACAGAGGAAATAATAATCTTGGATATAACACTCTCTTGCATAGTGCATGTGTTAAATTTAGACTAGAGGTAATTCAATTAAATGAACTCAACAGCAATCGACTAAGCCAACTCAAACAGCAAATCTGTTTACAAAATGTCTTGTTGATGTTTAATCAAATCTGCTTACAAAATGACACTGTATATTTTCTGTTGAGTAATATTGAGTTCCAATTGTTGATGAATTAGTCATGTTAGAAACGTGATAAGAACCATTCGGCCTATCTAGTCTGCCCAACCACTGAATATTTTCCTAAGCTTTATTTTTATATTTTTTTATCTAGCTTAGCCTTATGCCTATCCCGTGCTTGCTTAAACACCTCCAATATATTAATAGCTGGATGGCTATTTTGTGAAACATCTACACTTTCAATAAAGTAATATTTTCTGATGTTACTTTTAAACCTGCCCCTCTAGCTTAAGCCTGTATCCTCTTGTTGTGGTAGTATGCCTTCTTTTAAATAAACTCTCTTCTGTTATTATGTTGATTCCCTCTAAGTAATTAAATGTTTCTATCATATTCCAAATCATATCTTTCTTCCAAGCTATATATGCTAAGATCCTTTAACTTTTCCTGATAAACTTTATCCTGTAATCCATGAACTATTTTAGTAGGCCTTCTCAGAACTGTCTCCAAAGTATCTATATTCTTCAGGAGATATGGTATCCAGTACTGTACACAATACTCCAAGTGAGGTCTCACCAGTGCTCTGTAAAACGGCACGAGCACTTCCCTCTTTCTATTGCTAATACCTCTCCCGATAGAACCAAGCTGCTCTATTGCATTTTCTACCTACCTTTAAATCTTTAAATCATCATTAGGGCAATATCAAAAATTATATACTCTGCCCTTGGGTTTTTCATGCTCTAGGTGCATTACTTTGTATGTATTCACATTAAATGCCAGTTGCTACAGCTCTTTTTCCAGTTTGCCTAAATCATATGCCATTTGGCTTATCCTTCCAGGAACATCAACCCTGATGCAAATCTTTGTGTCATCAGCAAAAAGACAGAGTTCATCATTAAGACCTTCTGTAATATCACTAATGAAAATATTAAAAAGAATGGGTCCCAGTATAGATCCCTGATATTTTTGGAGTTGTGCTGAGCCCAAAGGGCAGAGCCCTGAATTGGAAATGTTGGCATCACAAAAGTCAGGAACCTCTGGTGCATAGCAAAATAAGGATATGGCATTAGGTATCCATTAGATTGCTGGAGAAGACCCAATTTCCTGGATGGATGACTGAAGTGAGGAAGGCCAGGGATACCATTTCATATTTCCTGATCAACAAGAAGTCTTTTAGCTTCTGAAGGTCTCTTACAAGATTGTATTGATCCTCAATTCATTGTGAGACAACTTGTGATAAAAGCTACAGTGCTACCCCTTGTCTTTTGGACATTGGAACCAACATAATTTTTAGAAACATGGTAAGTAAAGAGTGAGGGAAAACATATTACTTGCAGTTAATTAAGCTTTTTCATGCTAGTCTCTGTTTTGAAGAATTATTGGAAAAAGGGTACTACCAGCAATATGCACTTTTCTTTGCTAAATATATATACATGTGACTTCATATATGCCTGCTTTTTTCTTTTTCTTCTATGTATAGAATACATACATACATATAAAAAAGGTATGTGTTGATCAGAGGATGGCTGATATCTATAACCTGAGGGGCAGGTAAATCCAAGAGACCCATCCAGCGTCCTGCCCTTTCATGTAACTAGCAAATGCACCACAACACAGCCTTATTCTAACACAAACACACAGGCATGCTAAAACACGTTTACTTTACGACACTTCGCCATCATCACACTCCTGCTTGCCTGGTGTCTTTCTTTATAGATGCTTACACAATATTGTGCACTGTTACTGTGACATGGAGGGAAGTTGAGTAACCCCACTGCTACACAACATAAGTACAAATTAAATAAATTAATAACGAGAGTGCAAACAGTTTTGAAGGACCATCTCAAGACAGCTGGCTACCTGGCAAAATGATCTGCGAAGTGTCGGCTCCTCGGCAAAGAGATCCGCAGAGCGTCAGGTTTCCCTCAACAGATTTGAAGACTGTTAACATATCTACATATTTTTTGTTGCTATGACATTTTAAAAAAACATTCTTTACATTTTAGTTCTAGTCAGAGTTAGCCTCTTAGTGCCCAGAGGGAGGGGCAGTTCTTCAAGCCATGGCTCCCCATTGATTTCCTTCAATAAACAACGTTTTTGTCTTTCCTCCGTGCTGAAGAATGGCTCTTCGTGAGGCAGCTCCATCTTTACACTATCCATACAATGTTTACTATTAAATAAATTAATAACACAGTTGTGTTTATTGTAATGTCTCTTTTATACTAATAAAACATCCGTTTGGATATGTTAAACTTTGTGTGGGTTTACAAAACTTTTAGGACACCATCATTTCTTATACAGAAAAGAAGGCTTGTACATGCAAGAGGCGATCTTACTTCCAATACAGATTTTTGCACTTTAAAGTGTATGCTTGGTTTTATGAAATAAATGTTCACATTTTCCTTTAAATTGCCCATTTGTGTCTCATTTGGTTCTAGACATCCATATTTGCCAAAGGAAAATGACTCCCAACACCTTCAGCCTACCTTAAATGTATACATATCTGCATTACTTAAGTAACCTGGAGTTCTGCTCATAATACTCCCAGTCTTGTACTGCTCTGGACCATGTATGTTACCTCTCAGCTTACTTTAAAATCTATCCTTTGTGGCAATATTACATTACTTATATTTGTTTATTTTTCCATTCTGAGATACCATGTTTAAGAATCCACATCCCACACATTTGTTCCATGGGAAGTCACTATTGGACTAATTATTTATGTTAAAGTTGCTTGGTGTTATATAGTATATACTGTGGAATATGTTTATGTGTCAATATTTAGCATATATGAAGCCACTTTGTATTCTGCACTTTCTATTCTATTCTAAGTGCTTTGCTCCTATATGTTTTTATTACCCCAATGCCAGATCTATCTGAATTAGCTCTATTTAATCAAGGTTATTTTATTGGTTGTCTTTTTTATCAAGGAAAGCTCATAAGGCTTGGTAGATTTCTTTAATATTTCTTCTCTCTTTTTCATGACTTCTTTGAAGTGTTGTTCTTCTTTATTTTTCTTTTCCTGTTGTTCCTTCTTTATCATTTTTTCCTCTTCCTCCATCTTAATTTTTAGCTCCTTTTCCAACTGTAGATAAGAACAAACTTGTTTAGCATTATAATAAGAAAAAAATAAAAGAGAAAAGTATGATAATATACCTAAAATGAAAAGCTTTAATATTCTCTGGTTGTTAACAATACACTCTGAAGTGACGCACTGATCACAGACAGTGTGATCCCCAATGCAAGTCTATGGAGACTTGTATGGAGATCACAGTGTGGTCTAAGGGGGATTGCAGGGAGGAGAGTGAGAAACCATGTTTCTCATTCTTATCACAAGCAGAATAAATGAAACAAAAAGAATAATACAATAAATAATAAAACAATAAACAAAGTCAGCTAAGTGATATCATTGTGACATTTTCAAGAGGTCAAGTGCAAAATTTATTTAAAAATAATAATAATAAATTATAAAAATGATCCCATTGCCCTAGACCAAAATCTAAAAGGTAAAAAACCCTGCCCCCGTTCACAACCCCCAAAGACAGTATGAAAAATACTACCGTATAGGGTACTATATGTAAGGGGTGGATATGGCACTCTAGAGAGAAAAAAATAAGCATGTAAGGATGTGGGGTATTTCTGTAATCAGGAGATGCAGCTTAACACTTTTGGATGTGTTTCTCTGCCATAACACATACCCGCACAAAAAATCTAAGCAGCACAGAAGAAAAAAAAGCTCAAGAAAAAATTTCTGCGGCCACCTTTCACAGTCATTGGTGGCCAAATAGCTGCATGAAGAGTGCCCAAATGCCCCTAACAGGATAGTCTGGGTTGTCTGCTTTACGGAAATATATACTTTTGTGGGTACATTTGGTTTATTTGTTTAAAATTAGAGTTGCAATCCCATCATACCTAATGTAAAAATTCTACGGCTTTGTAAAAAATAATACATGCCTTATAGTATGTATATACTAATTTTCGCTAGCTTTTACTACATTTCTTATCCTACATTTTCAGCTAATTATCTAACTATGGATACATGGTATCATAAGAAAGCCCTTTTTCTCTTGTTAAAAACCCAATATATAGTTTACATGGGTACACTAATCGCTGAACCGACATACTGCCAAAATGGCAAAATTGCTCCGGGACATGAGGTACCAAAAACCCCTAGGACTGAAGGGGTTAAAATCACAAACAATAACAAACTGGCACAACAGAAGAAATGGGCCCTGCTCTTGGGAGCTGAGAATCAAGTTGGTTGAGAGAGAAGTGAAACAGTAGTAGAGGACTGCTTGGATGGGAATGAGTTGGTCTAGTCAGGATGAGCTAGAGGTTGTTGAGGTTGTAGGTCAGTCCAACAAGATGATGCTACCTGAGTGGGTTATGAGGAAAAGTTGTATGCTTCTCGAAAGGGGTGGGTTTTCAGAGAGCTTTTACAATTTGCATGTGAGAAAGTCTACAGCAAGGGTGAAATACTGTATGTGGCAGTGGGAAGAGGTAATGATGGTGTGAGAGAGATGAAGGCTGTGAGGAACAAAGAGGGGGTATTTGGATAGGAGAGTAGAGCTATCTGGGGGTGCAGAGTCATTGGTCATGGCCAGAAGTTTGAATGTGACTGTAATGGGGATGGGGAGCCAGTGAAACAATTGGCACAGAGGAGCGGCAGATGAGGAACGGTGATAGAGGTAGATTAGTCTAGCTGCCGTGGATGGATTGGAGTGGTGAAAGGTGGGAGAGGGGGAGACCAGTTAGTAGAGAGTTGCAGTGATTCTGGTGGGATATCACACGGCGGTTCAGGCGGCAGGATTTGGTGAGGGACTGGGTGTAGGGAATGAAGGAGAGAGAAGAGACAAGTGTTACACCAAGGCAGTGAACTTGGTCTGTCAGTTGGATAGTGGGGTTGTCAACAGAGATAGATATATCACGAATTATGGACAGGGTGGATGGCTGAATTACGATAAACTCAGTCTTGGAGATGTTGAGCTTCAGGTAATGCAATTCCAGAATAGAAACTCGGCGAGGCGAGTTAGAAAGGATGATGAAAGGTCAGGAGAGGAAATTTAGATAAGGGTGTCATCTGTGTATAGGTGGTACTGCTGTATTGGAGTCGTCCAAGTGATGAGGTGTAGATGGAGAAGAGTAGAGGCCCAAGAACTGAGCCATAAAGAACATCAATAGATAGCGGTAGGAGAGCAGAACAGATTCCAGTGAAGGAGACACTAAAAGTATGGTCAGAGAGCTAGGATTTGAGATCAAGAAAGAGCTTTGTGACAGATGCCATAAGCATGAAGGGTTTGTAGTCAACTGTGTCAAGAGCTTCAGAGAGGTCCAAGACTATTAGTAGTGAGAAATGGCCTTTTGTTTTAGAGGTGAGGAATGTGGTCTTGGTGGAATGCTGTGGGCATAAAACAGAAAGTAGAGGGCAAAGCAGAGAGAAATTCAGTTGATTATAAATCAATCATTCTGACAGTTTGGATGCCAGAGGTAGAATGGAAACTGGACAGTAATTTGTGGGATCAATTGAGGGTTTCTTTAGGATGGGTGAGATGATAGCATGTTTAAATGAGGATGGGAATATACCAAAGCAAAGAGAGAGATTGAAGGTATTGGTAGAATTGGGGTAAGGATGTCAGAAAGGGATGATAGGAGATGTGAGGGTACAGGGTCGAGGGGCATGTGGTGAGGTGGGAGGACATGAGTACCTCAGAATGGAGGCGGATATTATCCCTGATGGTGTCAATTGTATTTTTTGAAGTAGGTGTCAACTTCTTGGGCAGAGAAGTTGGAAGGTGAGGGAGGTGCTGGGTGACAAAAGAGGGGGTTAAATGTGGAGAACATGAGTTTTCGGCTATGAGAAAGGGAGGAGATTAATGAAATAATAGCGAGATGGAGGCCTCCATATTTGCTCCTCAGTACGTTAACACTTTTGGAGGAGGTAGGTTTCTGTGGACGGTGTAGGGGGTGGCATACAGTTTCAGAAGCCTAGGAATGACAGTGAGACCAAATGAATGTTTAAGTATGTGCATATGTTAGATCCAGGAAGGGGGTTATGGGGTTAGCTTTACATGCTCAATGGGCCAGAAGGTGCTATCTACTAGCCTGATCGTGCCTATTGGAAATGACATCTGAACATTAATTAAAATTAATATCAAAATGCAGCTAAAATATCATATTTAACATGGATAACTATCTACTAAAGGACATGCTGCATTTTGGATTAAAAAAAACCCATAATATTATTCAAATAATTCTAGTTTGAAATAATGCTACTAAAAGATGAATGATATTTAGTTTGTACTTTTCCACAATGGTCATTAGAATTTTATGTCCAGTATGACTGAACAAGACATTTTGCTGCCAGGAACTTTTCCGGACACACAATGATACGTGCTTTCACAATTACTGATGGCATTTTACACATTAGTTGTTGGCACAGTGAGGATTAATTTGGGTACTTGGCGTCTACATTACTTGGATGTCAATGAGTGTCCAAATGATCTCTATTAGGATTTTGGTTTCCCATTTTTATGTACGTTCATGTAATTAGAATCACAAGATCCTTGGTGGCCAGTTTTTCTGGGCACAATCTAAGGTTAAAAACGATTTACCTCTGAACTTTTCATGTCTCAGAATAGCATAAATTGTCTATATTAGATTTTATTTGAACTACTTTTGTATTAATCTTTATGGTAACACACATCAACTTTTCTTTTATGTGGCAAGGGATATAAACAGCAGATTTGCCATTTAACTATTGTAGATTTGCTAAAGCAGAAATCTGTTCCTTTCTAGGATCTCTAAAATTTGCCATCCTTGAGCTGAGTGAGCAACTTTAAGTCTGCACTGGACCAAATTACAGAGATCGAATCTTGAAAAGAGCAAATAAAAATAATTTGCTTGTTGGGTTGTATAAATTGTTGCTTATACCACTGCTTCCCTTAGACACTCGAATCTTTCAACAGTAAGGCATTAAACATGTTACTTAAATTACTGGAGTATGAAACTAGTGGGTGATATATTATGTATGGTATGATCTGATGGGTAAGAGGTCAGATCTGGGCTCTGTACATTTACTGTCTCAGTTTCTGCAGAATATGAAACACTGATTCAACAATCCTTTTTTTATACAATCTTCTTTTCTAAAATGTCTTCAAGTGCAACTAGAAATATGTACTATTTAAGTTAACTATAAAATTTGAAACAAAACTTCCAGGTTTGCCATTTCAGCCTCTACTACAGTTAGGTGAATCGTGCAGAAGAAGATTTGTTAACTTTGCATATTTTCAGTTTCCTGCTCCTGACAGGGAAATAAGTTTATGTGAAGGTGGTGTTCCCAAAATGAAATAATACTGAGATCGGTGCAGTGAACCGATAATTCAACAGCATAATAACATAACCTTCAGCATTCATAGCCATAAATGAACATCAATAGATAGCGGTAGGAGAGCAGAACAGATTCCAGTGAAGGAGACACTAAAAGTATGGTCAGAGAGCTAGGATTTGAGATCAAGAAAGAGCTTTGTGACAGATGCCATAAGCATGAAGGGTTTGTAGTCAACTGTGTCAAGAGCTTCAGAGAGGTCCAAGACTATTAGTAGTGAGAAATGGCCTTTTGTTTTAGAGGTGAGGAATGTGGTCTTGGTGGAATGCTGTGGGCATAAAACAGAAAGTAGAGGGCAAAGCAGAGAGAAATTCAGTTGATTATAAATCAATCATTCTGACAGTTTGGATGCCAGAGGTAGAATGTGAGGGTACAGGGTCGAGGGGCATGTGGTGAGGTGGGAGGACATGAGTACCTCAGAATGGAGGCGGATATTATCCCTGATGGTGTCAATTGTATTTTTTGAAGTAGGTGTCAACTTCTTGGGCAGAGAAGTTGGAAGGTGAGGGAGGTGCTGGGTGACAAAAGAGGGGGTTAAATGTGGAGAACATGAGTTTTCGGCTATGAGAAAGGGAGGAGATTAATGAAATAATAGCGAGATGGAGGCCTCCATATTTGCTCCTCAGTACGTTAACACTTTTGGAGGAGGTAGGTTTCTGTGGACGGTGTAGGGGGTGGCATACAGTTTCAGAAGCCTAGGAATGACAGTGAGACCAAATGAATGTTTAAGTATGTGCATATGTTAGATCCAGGAAGGGGGTTATGGGGTTAGCTTTACATGCTCAATGGGCCAGAAGGTGCTATCTACTAGCCTGATCGTGCCTATTGGAAATGACATCTGAACATTAATTAAAATTAATATCAAAATGCAGCTAAAATATCATATTTAACATGGATAACTATCTACTAAAGGACATGCTGCATTTTGGATTAAAAAAAACCCATAATATTATTCAAATAATTCTAGTTTGAAATAATGCTACTAAAAGATGAATGATATTTAGTTTGTACTTTTCCACAATGGTCATTAGAATTTTATGTCCAGTATGACTGAACAAGACATTTTGCTGCCAGGAACTTTTCCGGACACACAATGATACGTGCTTTCACAATTACTGATGGCATTTTACACATTAGTTGTTGGCACAGTGAGGATTAATTTGGGTACTTGGCGTCTACATTACTTGGATGTCAATGAGTGTCCAAATGATCTCTATTAGGATTTTGGTTTCCCATTTTTATGTACGTTCATGTAATTAGAATCACAAGATCCTTGGTGGCCAGTTTTTCTGGGCACAATCTAAGGTTAAAAACGATTTACCTCTGAACTTTTCATGTCTCAGAATAGCATAAATTGTCTATATTAGATTTTATTTGAACTACTTTTGTATTAATCTTTATGGTAACACACATCAACTTTTCTTTTATGTGGCAAGGGATATAAACAGCAGATTTGCCATTTAACTATTGTAGATTTGCTAAAGCAGAAATCTGTTCCTTTCTAGGATCTCTAAAATTTGCCATCCTTGAGCTGAGTGAGCAACTTTAAGTCTGCACTGGACCAAATTACAGAGATCGAATCTTGAAAAGAGCAAATAAAAATAATTTGCTTGTTGGGTTGTATAAATTGTTGCTTATACCACTGCTTCCCTTAGACACTCGAATCTTTCAACAGTAAGGCATTAAACATGTTACTTAAATTACTGGAGTATGAAACTAGTGGGTGATATATTATGTATGGTATGATCTGATGGGTAAGAGGTCAGATCTGGGCTCTGTACATTTACTGTCTCAGTTTCTGCAGAATATGAAACACTGATTCAACAATCCTTTTTTTATACAATCTTCTTTTCTAAAATGTCTTCAAGTGCAACTAGAAATATGTACTATTTAAGTTAACTATAAAATTTGAAACAAAACTTCCAGGTTTGCCATTTCAGCCTCTACTACAGTTAGGTGAATCGTGCAGAAGAAGATTTGTTAACTTTGCATATTTTCAGTTTCCTGCTCCTGACAGGGAAATAAGTTTATGTGAAGGTGGTGTTCCCAAAATGAAATAATACTGAGATCGGTGCAGTGAACCGATAATTCAACAGCATAATAACATAACCTTCAGCATTCATAGCCATAAATGAACATCAATAGATAGCGGTAGGAGAGCAGAACAGATTCCAGTGAAGGAGACACTAAAAGTATGGTCAGAGAGCTAGGATTTGAGATCAAGAAAGAGCTTTGTGACAGATGCCATAAGCATGAAGGGTTTGTAGTCAACTGTGTCAAGAGCTTCAGAGAGGTCCAAGACTATTAGTAGTGAGAAATGGCCTTTTGTTTTAGAGGTGAGGAATGTGGTCTTGGTGGAATGCTGTGGGCATAAAACAGAAAGTAGAGGGCAAAGCAGAGAGAAATTCAGTTGATTATAAATCAATCATTCTGACAGTTTGGATGCCAGAGGTAGAATGTGAGGGTACAGGGTCGAGGGGCATGTGGTGAGGTGGGAGGACATGAGTACCTCAGAATGGAGGCGGATATTATCCCTGATGGTGTCAATTGTATTTTTTGAAGTAGGTGTCAACTTCTTGGGCAGAGAAGTTGGAAGGTGAGGGAGGTGCTGGGTGACAAAAGAGGGGGTTAAATGTGGAGAACATGAGTTTTCGGCTATGAGAAAGGGAGGAGATTAATGAAATAATAGCGAGATGGAGGCCTCCATATTTGCTCCTCAGTACGTTAACACTTTTGGAGGAGGTAGGTTTCTGTGGACGGTGTAGGGGGTGGCATACAGTTTCAGAAGCCTAGGAATGACAGTGAGACCAAATGAATGTTTAAGTATGTGCATATGTTAGATCCAGGAAGGGGGTTATGGGGTTAGCTTTACATGCTCAATGGGCCAGAAGGTGCTATC
>VKOC01020364.1:0-14531 GCA_009364415.1 Spea multiplicata
GTCAGCCAGTACATGCTGATACCTAGCTAGCTGCCCCCCTTGTGTATTGATGCTGCCAGCAATATGGGGTGTGCACATCACTTACAGCCACCCTGTACCAGCATGTACTGGCTGACTTGGCATGATACAAGTGTGATTGCTAACAGCAATCACATCAAGCACAGTCCCATCATGCCTAGGTACCAGCATGTACTGATAGCCTGGGTATGATAGGAGTGTGGTTGCTGTTAGCAATCACACTCCTATAATGTCAAGTCACATTGCTAATTTTTTTGTCCAATTGTGTTGTGTTACCTACTTTTATTAAAAAATTTTAATTATTTTTTATTATTTTTTTTAAAGGTGGGGGGTCATTTTCGGTTTTGGCTAAAGTGAATCGTGAGTATTTTGGTCCAGAATTTTCATTTTGGTGCCTCCTTAGAATAATAGAGACTATTTCATTTTAATTATCCTGAATTTGTAGTCACAAACGCTTTCTAGGCCCAGAAATCAGTGAGAGGAAAAGTAAAGGTTTTGTGTCACTTACTTTATTTTAATCTGCATATTTTATTAAAGGCCATATTTTCTCACAGTGAAAAATGAGTGCGGCCCGCGCATGTATACAATTCTGATGAACTGCAGAAAAAACTTGGACACCCCTGGTCTAGCTGATGTCTTTGCTTCAGTATTGCTAGATAATCCTCTTTCTCATGATGCCATCTATTTCTAAAGTCCACCTGTCCTTTTTCCAGAATTACACCCCATATCATGATGCCGCCACCCCATGTTTCACAGTTGGAATGGCTTTCTTCAGATTAAATGCTTCACCCATTTTCCTCCTTACATGGCGCTAATCATTATTGCCAGTTACATTTTTGTTTCATCTAACCAAAGGACACTCCTCAAAAAGACTAGGTTTTCATCAGATACAAATTCCATTCTGGCTTTTTTATGCTGGTCTTGGAGTAGGAGCTTCTTTTTGGTGTGACAGTTTTTCAGGCCATGGTGATGTAGAACTCTCTTAATGGTGGATGTACAGTCAATACTTTGGTACCTGATAGCTCCAACCCCTACATCAGATTCTTTATTGTCTTTAGGGTAAGTTGCACCTCTCAGACCGAGCTATGTTCAGCCTTGTGAGTTAATGTGTGTCTTCTTTATATTTATATTTGCATACAATGGTTTGTTCAGTTGATCATGGTACCTGCAATTGTTTGGAAATTGCCCCTAAGGAGGAACTGAAATTTTGGAAGTTTTGGCTGAGTTGCTTGGATTTTCAATGGTATCATGGGCAAACAAAGCTCTAGAGAGAGGCCCTTAAACATAGCCACAGGTGCCAATTAACTCCTGATTATGACATTTGACCAATTAGAAGATCCTAAAAAGTCATTACGTCAATATGTGTGATTTCAATACTGTACCTTCTTACAATGTTTATGTCACTGCTAGTGTAGTTTTCCATAGACAGTTGTCGTAGTCAATAGCATTTGCTAAAGCAACATGATTACCTATACACTAAGCATTTATTTATGGAAATTATCACTGACTGTGTAAGTGTATTCTGTGATATGGTATGGTTAAAATAGTAATAGAAAACAGATATATCACAAATGAGACCAAGGAAGGATTAAGGTCTGAGTCTGTACAACAGGAAAAACTGACAGGCTAAATAGTCTGAATGTTTCTTATCTGTTGTCAAATTCTGTTTTATATTCCTATTTTCCAATAATGTCAGCTTCACCTGTTAATAAAAATAAAGGCTAAAGCAAGATACATTGTACAAACAAGGACATATTTTGCCCAGAGAAATGTTTGGATTATATTGGGCTTCAAAATCCATATTTTCAGTCGATGGATTTATTAACTAAAGTAGAAGCTTGTACTTTGTGGTTTGAACAGTCAACCCTGACACGTTTGTCTTAATGCTTCATATAGACTGCATAGTCCTGTTAGATGACTTTCAAGAAATTCCTATGAATTAAATGTGAATTTTACAGAGCCAACCAAAGTCTTCTTGAAGGACAATCTCACTTAGGCTGGCCCTTTATAGTGAGTAGTAAAAATCAGACCCAATATACTGATGTGAAAGATAATAATAATGTGCACCTAATGCTGTTAGTTTATCTATATTGATACATGGGTATGAATTTTAAGGCAAGACAGGAGGCTTTCTATTTTGCATTACTTCCTTTACTGTCACCAACAGCAGCAAAGAAAGAGTTAACAAACGAATACAAACAACCAATAAAAAACAGCGTAAGACAGGTATATAAACCCTGAACGATCCCCCTTCTACCTCTTTCTTTGCTGCTCACCATGGCTAGCAAGGTCAGTCCATTTAATATTGGGATTTTTCCTTCTCCCTTCCTTTACCTTTGTATTATTGATTATCTGCTGCTCTTATTATTAGGATGTTATTTATTATCATTGCTTAGGGGACTAACCCTTACCCCGTTCTCGTCCTGTGTCTGCTCTTCCTCCCCTTCGGGGGTTTTCTGGTGTCTCTGCTTCTGCCTTCTTCGTTTCCTCTTTGCCGGTCGCCTTCTTGCGTCTTGACGGGAGGTAGGCGTCATTGTTCTCCTTCGGCGGCCATCTTGGTCTCGCGGCGAGGTCTCGTGCCGCGAGACCTCGCGGCCATCTTGTTTCTTTCTCCGTTCGTCGGCCATTTCTTTTGGTTTCCCCTCCATTCTCTGTTCGGATGGCGGTGGCCATCTTGGGTTTGGCGCTCGCATCTCTCGCAAGATCCAGACGCCATCTTGTTTCTAGTTCACCCCAGATTTCGACCCCAACGTCGCCATCGCGACAGAGAGGCGCAAAGCAGCCCTGCTGCACATGGACCCCGCCTAGCCGAGCTCAGCACCAAGGATTTGGGTGCGGACGCTAACGGCTTCCCCTTTGGGACACCTTTGTTAAGGAGTTGAACCGGCATGTGTCCGGAACAAAGCCGAGTTGTCTATGCGGAAGGTTTTTTAAGCCGGACCTTGTTTTTCCGGCAGGGAAGGACGACCGTGGGGCCGGGTCGCTAGCCGCTCTTTGTTCCAAGGCTCCCGTTCGTTTTTCCAGGGCTGATCGACCTACAGGACTCCTTTCCAGCAGAGACCTTTCGTCCCACACGGTGGACCAAGAGGCAGAGGCACTTCCGGCTACTCCAGAGGACGCTCCGGGATCGGTAGGTCAAATTTCCTTTTACCCTTCTTCCCCTCTTTGGGTTGGGGGCAGGATATCAATCTTCAGGCCCTCAACGCTTTTGTGGTCACTTCAAGATGGAAGGCATTCATCTCTTGCGGGATCTCATGGCAGAGGGCGACTGGTTCACCAGGCTGGACCTCACAGACGCTTACTTGTCCGTTCCGATTCACCCACATCACAGACGATTCCTTCAATTTCGCTGGGGCAAAAGCATCTGGCAGTTCAAGGCTCTCCCTTTCGGCCTCAGCTCGGGCCCCATGGTGCTTTACCAAGCTCCTCAAACCGGTCATGGCGCTCTTCCGCTCCAGGGGCATCAGGTGTATCGTCAATCTCGACGATATCCTCCTCTTCTCCAGTCACAGGGAGACCCTTCTTTCTCACACGGACTTCGCAGTCCAAACTCTTCACCACCTAGGCTTCATCGTCAACACGCTCAAGTCCGAGCTGTCCCCGTCTTAACGCATTCTCTTCTTGGGCTTCGAGATAGATTCCAGGGAGGCCGTTCTTTGACTCCCCAAACCCAAGATTGTGGCCATTCAGAAGGAGATCTGCTCTCTCCTCCACAGAGACTCCTGCTCCCTTCGGCTTCTCGCCCGGGTGGTGGGTCTCCTCTCTGCGTCTATCCAGGCGATTTTCCCGGCTCCCTTGCATTATCGTGCCCTGCAACGCCTCAAAGCTCGTCACCTTTGCATGCTCCCGTGTTATGACCAGTCGGTACAGCTGACCCTCGAGGTTCGCCAGTAACTGCAATGGTAGCTTCGCCACATGGAAGCATGGAATGGTCGGGCGATATTCGGCTCCCAGCCGGACTTCGTTCTTGAGTCTGATGCCAGCCTGCTTGGCTGGGGTGCGGCTTCTGACTCGACAAGAAGCGACAAGCGGTCCCGAGAAGAACGATCTCTCTTTTCACTTTCTTGTATCTCTCTGGCAGCTGGATCCTGACCAGTCAGGCAGCATGGCTATGTCTTGTGCAAATCACTGTGCAATGTGCACACATGTACAAGGCACAAGAAGTGCGCATGTGAATGCTTCCAATATTTTATCCACTAAACAATGGATTCAGGATTGACCACAGCTTTGTCTTCTTTGCCACTTACTGAACAAACCAGCATTCCATGACAGGAAAGAGAGCTGGACCAAGAAGCCTCACATGTAAAGCATGGGAAAGATGCAGAGACTAATCTGTTTTGCTTTAATGGGACCGTTATGCCACAAAACCTTAAATGTTTTCCTTAATTTCGTTATATTTATTTTGTGATTTTATATATACATTTTCTTTATTAAGTTGTAGTGGACTGCAAGCGAGGTTGGCAATGGGCCGTTGTTTTAAGTGGGGTAGTTAACAGTGTTGACTTAAATTTGTGTAATGCTGAGGCTTATATACCTGACAAATATGTTAATTAATAATTGTGCAATCTACTGGTTTCCCGAAGTCAGTTACATAATGACTTGGAAGCCTCCTTCATAGATCACAGAGAAACAGTTTGATATTGATTTTGTGCACACATTTTATTCTATATATACAGTTTAGCCATTTGGTTGTTTTAAAAAGTAGTGAGTTTTTTTTCTTAAACCTGTGCCAAGAGTCAACATCATTCTTCCTTTGTCTTTAATTATTTGCTAATAACCATTTTTTTTTCTTTCTTTGCTATGATATCATTCATCTGTTACCTACAAGATGTTCCCTTAGAATAAGCTATGTCTTTCAACTATTACTTTTGCAAACCTGTCCGTAACATGAATTTGGTCATCAATCTGACATGACCTTATTCAAACCCAACACTGATTCTCTCTTCAATCATTGACAATTTTCTCTCCATTTTAAAGAAATAGGAATCATTAAGGTGTGACCTGGTTTATCACACCACATTTCCATGTTAACAGGGGAAGTTGCCAGCATGATACTGTAATTTGCTAACCATATTCAACAAATCAATTTAGTGTGTTTGTAGACAGTGCATTTTTGTTCATAGCTGCATTCTTCCCCAGATGTTTGAATATATAATGCATTAATCTTGTTTTCTTGGTCTCCCCAAGCTGCTGGCAGTTATGGCACATGGAGCTGCACTGTGTTGTTTTATTAAAGACTATGAAGCCGTACCTCATGCTACTAGTTCATATCCTCTCTTTTACTATTCTGGGCTGCCAAAGACCTATGGTAGCTAAATGTCAGCATTGCCAGATGCTGCTGGGGTTTTGTAGAATATTGTATTCCATATTAAGTCCTTGGTGCTACCAGTGTCTTTGCATTACCCTTCATAGTTCACAACATGGCTTCAACCCAAAGATTTTAAACTTGTGGGCATAGGCAGATGATTTAAGACAGATAAAGCTCACACTTTATATCTGTTTACCTACATTACAAAGATTGCTTTCTTGTCTTAGTCACATAGTAATAAGATAATAAAACCGCAGGGAGAGCACTTATGCATACAAAGTAATTTTAAAATTTAAATTCTGAAATAAGTTATCTAATTATTGCCACACCCTCATCCCTGAACATGGGGACATTCATCACTCCACTGACTATGCCAAGCATTATACATTATGAAGTACTTATTATAATTTGGAGACGTTGGTTTCCCTGGGTCCAATAAAATTTATGCTCACTCAGCAATGGAATACATAGTTACATTATGCAGATTGACTGTTCACTTTACCTTACCCTTTATGTAACTAACTTGTTGTTTGGTCATAATATCAAAAAATCTAGGTAGTTAAAATGGTCAAGGCATTGTAGCCTCTGGAAAAGCAATGCACTGGGGCCACTACCTACACCCCCGAAAAACATGATGTGTATGCATGTGTAAGGGAGAGCAGGGGAGGGCTAGCTGCTTTGATTCAAGCACAAGCAAATGGACCAACCCTACCATAGGTCCAGATGGGTTCACTGGCTCCATCAACTGAATATCACATGTAAACACTGCATTGCAGGTGTAAATTAACGAGGAAACATACAGATTAATGGAAATGTCTAAAACATTTTTTAAATAAATATCCTAACAAGATCTAAAATTTTAATCTAGTGTCTAGTCTAGAGTTTATAGAGGGTGTGTATGGTGTAGGGGTGACTGTATGTGTATGTATGTGCAAGTGTATGGTGTTGGAGTGGCTGTGTATGTATGTATGTATCTTTGTGTACGGTGTTGGATTGTGTGTGTGTATGTATTTGTGTGTATGTAAGGTGTTAGTGTTAGTGTATGCATGTAAGTGAATGTAAGTTTTTGTAAGTGTAGCACTGCCCCTGACCATCATCACACCCAACCACATCATAATTCATATACTGTAAGTCATGGTCCCCAACCACTATATTCAGACCTCTCACCATGAATGTCATATTCCTTCGCATTTCCATCCCTTATAATTATCACCTCATATTGCAACAAAATAAACCCCCACCCATCTCTATACCCAGTATGTGTTCCCCTTCATAGCATGTTTTTATTATATGCACAATGCAGTATTCTAAGGAGCAAAAATACCAAGCTAGAATATAAAAATTATGGTAAAAAATCTACATGCTGCATACTTGTCTTGGACAGGTGCAGAGTTATGCACGGTATAATTAAATTGTTTAGTGTATGGATTCTATATGCTGCGTGCCATGGCAGTCTTTGACATAACCACCCTGCAGCTAATTGAATTCACGGATCTCTGATTGTAAATGCCTGTTGTGGCAAATGTAAATATTGTAATGATAAACAGTAGGAATGAGACCCTGTTACACCATTGCCAAACAAAAGTATTTTGTGTACAATTCATTTTTAGAAATATATCAAACAAAAAGCATAATTCCACATAAAAAGACTGTGTGCAAAGAGAGCTTATGAAAGTCTTAATAGTTTAATATAATGGAGAGGCGTATTTCTAGCAGGCGATTGTTAAGTGGAAGATAATTAAAATACACCAGAAGGAGATGTGGGAACAGACAAAAAGTTCAATTCTTCTCTTCAGATGACACTGCTGGAACAGGGTAGTGATTTTTAAGTACAACGGTGAAATACATCCATGCAGAATAATTTTATCAGCTTATTTAAATATTTTTGAAATAGTTTTTCTCACTTTGTCCCAATACTACATTTTGTAGTTCAGTATATTGTATATTGTGAATATGTGTCCACCACTGTGAGGAGCTGTCTTGCTTTCTGTTCTTAGGGTCTGCGTGATAATTCCTCAGGGGACTTTCCAGAGTTTGTTAAGCTACTTTCTCTGCTGTTAGGGCATGAATTGTTGTAGCTGCTTTGTAAGTGGGGTACACTAACACACAAACAATTGGATTTCTGTGCTGAAGTAGCATGGTGTACAACTGTAACCATAGCAAACTATACAAGTGCTATACATTAATTAAAGAAATGACATGGGTTTATTGAATGGAAAACAATTAGAGCAAGGTCAGACATCATGGTCTTGTCTTCTATTTGGTACAATTATAAGTACTTATGTCTTCTTACGATGAGAAGAGAAATTGGTTTAAATTTTTAATTCATTTCATAATATCTGACTTTTATAAACTGAAGAAACAGTAATGGGCAAGATGGCGCTTGGGGTAAATTAATGAATAACAAGCAAGAAATGAAGGCTTAAAATTTCAGTTTGGCCCTTGAGTTCTTAGAACTACATTTTGCATGTGCCAGAAATAAAATATAGGTAATCAGTATTGACTAGCGATGGCTCGGCAGCCCTGGCACTTTAAGCAGCCACGTGATGATATAAGTGCGGCCAACGGCTGGAAATGCGCAGCGGCGCGTTACATTTTTAAGCTCAGGTAGCATGCAGACAGGCATATTCAGCCAGCGGCCATACATTGCAGGACTTGATCATCCGAATGAGTGCGCCATATGGCCAGTCTTGGCCTATATGTGATTATTTATCGCTCATCTATTAATACAGTACAAAATCTTCAAGTTTCTGTACAAATGAATTACAGCAAAAATACAGGTAAAACTTTTTTTTCTCCTTTGTATTCTACTTCAGTATAGAGAACATACATGAAAGCATATTAACTCATAAGTCCAGGTACCTCCAGCAGGTTCTTGCTGATTCAGAACCATTTACATAAAAGGATAAAGTGAAATCCACTCCAGTGGGAAAAAACATATTTCAATTTGCTGTTAAAATATGTATCAAGTGGATATGAGAATTCCTCAACCGGTTCATACCCTTGCTGTGGCCCTTCATGCACACAAATGATATTAAAACAATACATAGAGGTGTTAGCCATGATGTTACAAGACTGAAAAGGTTAGGGATAAGCGTATGTTTTCTAAAAAGGGCGTTTCGCAGATATTCCGATGGACTGCACCATGCTCTAGACAGAAATCAGCAGGGCATGAAATGCCTGGGTAACAGCCAGTGGAAACGCACAAACTAAATTTGCAGAAACAGAGTCCGCTTAATTTAACAGAATAAGATCACTTACAGTAGGTGTGATGTATGTTTTGGAGGTGAGACCATCTGTTGTTGGAAGGGGTATTTCAGAAGATGACCAGCTGTGATGTGGGTGCAGTGCTATGTTTGACAGCCGCATGAAGAAAGGCTTTTTTGGAATCTTTTGAGTTTATTGGTGATGCGTATATAGATATATATATATATATATATAAATATATACAAATATTACACAGGTATAATCTTCAGAAAAGTAGTAATGTCAAAATTATATTACCAATGTTTTTAAGATGAAATTAATTTATGAGCTTTTTAGATTTAGATGTATTAGACTTGTGCATTCAGATTCGAACAAATGAAATTTGCTAATTTTGTGCGTTCATACAAATCTTCAATAAAGAAGGAGGTCACCAATGAAACAAACGCAGATTCAATAATTTATTTGCCATGTTTTGCCGCCATTAGAACTTGTTTTGGCGCTCTTTCATAAGGTAAAGTGGCAAGGGACTGTGTGGGAGGGTACACATCGATGACTAATAGGTAGAAGTAGCCAAAAAATCAGAGGGATGGTCTCATTGATGGTTAGGGTTGGGATCGATGGGTCTAACAACACGTGGGGAGTTTTCCTTACTTTTTTCACTATGACCAATTAACAATTACAGGGGAAGGGATAACCATTTGATATACAAGTGTACTGACGCCATTTTAACTTGTCAGTAGCAGTAACAATCTGATGAGAGATGGGGTGTGAGACAGTGACAGTTGCAGTGTTGAGGCTGAAACTGATACTCATCTACCATACTGCATTAGTTTATTGTTGATATACAGGGACTGCTGCAGACACTTTTTTTCATTTTTATGTCATTTTTCACTTATTTTAGGGCTGTTTTAGGCAAAACCTCTGGTTTGTGGACACTATAAAACAATATATCATTTATGGATATTGGTGACAAAATCAGGCATTGGAATGTGCTTGTGCACAGTATGTTTTAGTTCTTGAAATACTGTTCTTGAGTAGAGTTGAAAACCGTTGCACATTTTAGCCTACCAGCTAAATCTCTAGTTTGTGGACAGCAGAAAAGTATATGTAATTTAAACTGTGTGTAATACTATTATTGGCCAGTACACCCCCAGCTATGTGCTTTATTACTACTGCTCATGATTCATGTTTAGTACCTTATGGCTGGATGTGTTTGTCTGCCAGTGCCTGCCCTGTGCCCTGCCCTGCCTCTTTTCCTGCTATGGCCTAATCTCCTTCCTAAAGATGGCACAGCTGTAAGTGAAAGGTGAGTCCAGAAGGTCTCAGCGACCTCCCCCTCTGAGACCCCTCAAATGTGGTTTCTGAATAAAAAAAGGCCTCTAAATGTCATCCAAACCAAATGGTAGAAAAAAATAACATTCATTGCTTTCAGGTTTTTTTTAACAAGATTATAATAAATCCAAACCTTTCTTTTGCTTTTACTACCTATGTTATCACCTGGGATGCAATTAAATTGAGGGCTTAACACTACTGCCAACTCGCATCTGCACGTGCATAAATTAACACTCAACTTGCATTCACTCGACTCCAGAAGAGTGGATGTGAATTAAAAAAATATTCATTAACAAATTGCTTGTGAGTTGGAAATGCAAGTTGGCATCAATTTCACCTTGGTACCAATTTCACCATCCCCCAACATTACACAGTAAAATAAATACATAATTATGACAACCACCTATCCTCTGGATACCCTGTTAACCAAGGGGGATGTCAATAATTGCCCCCTTTCTCTAGTCATTGTGGTAGCTATATGTGGATTTGCATGTAAGACACACAAAAATATTTAAGGTTGTGATACAAAATCTTTAAATCAGCATCCCAATAGATATTAATCCCCTTGCCTGCCTCTCCCTTGTAGTCCTCTCCTTCCCAAATGCTACTTTTTATTCATGGATTCTTGAAAATGCTTAGTGGTATTTGAGTGCCAAAAATATATATTCTAGTTTGGATTCCCCAGGCTTTGCATTTTTATTACTCTCATATCACTGTGCATTGCCCTCTGCAATGTTGTTTTGAATAAAATATATTTATACTCATATCTGGCGTGTTCCATAATGAACTATTGAATAAAAAAGAAAGAAAACAACCTGGATTCTGAAGACACTTACAAAATAGACAAGGTTTAAAATGTCAATTAATTGATTAGTTAAGCTTTATTTTGTATTGGTGCAGTGTTTTCAACTGCTATCTGCTACTCAATTATCATAAATAAACATTTTTTGTATTCAAATTTGAAGACAATGTGATATTACTTGAATCTAAATTGTCCAACCTCATTCATTGTATTGAGAGTAATCAGAATATTTAAATCTAAAAATAAAGACAAAAAAATAGAATTTATGAATATAGAATCCAATCTCCATTCCAGTTCATCCCAAAGGTGTTTGATGGGGTTGAGGTCAGGGCTCTTTGCCGACCAGTCAGTCAAGCCAAACTCATCCAACCATGTCTTTATGGATCTTGCTTTGTGAACTGGGGCACAGTCATGCTGGAATAGAATAGGGCCTTCTCCAAACTGTTACTACAAAGTTTGAAGGATAGCTGTTGCCATTTGAATTATTAGGATAGGATAACCGGGTATATAAGAAATTTATATATATAAAGATGGAGGCAAAACACACAGGTACTCCTTGCTTCTGTGTCTTTATTGAAACATATTAACTGCTTCTCTTCCTGTTCAGGAGGAAGGAGGAGATAACAACAAACTTTATTTATACTTTTCTTAACCATACATAGGCTATAGCACTGTGAGAGCACTTTCAGATTATATCTCAACACCCCCACTTGCTCTCAAATGTGTAATCCTTTTTTTTATATACATGACTTACATTCCAAACATATAACTCAAAAACTTTTCTAACTTTAGTTTTGTTGCAGGTTTAGTCATAACATCTGCTACCATCTTGTCTGTTGGACAATACTCAAGAACTGTCTTACCCTCACTGATTACTGATCGAATGAAGTGGTACTTGATTGTCAATATGTTTGCATCTCTGTGGGCAAACAGGATTCTTTGAAAGGGCTATTGAACCTTGATTGTCACCAAAAATTGTTACTGGTTCATTGTGATAACCATTGTCCATTCCCTTGAGTAACTGCACAAGGTACAGACTTTCCTGCGTGGTTGCAGCCAATGCCATGTATTCAGCATCACGTGTAGATAAAGCTACTGTTGACTGTTTCTTTGACTTCCATGCAATCAGTGGACCTTTCTTTGTTAGACTAAAGCAATATCCAGTCGTACTTCTTCTATCGTTCACATCAGAGGCCCAATCAGCTTCGCTATACGCTTCAAGTTTCAAGTTTACACTACACCTTCTGTAGCAAAGCTCATAGTCAATAGTACGTTTTAAATACCTCATCACATGCTTAGCTGTGGCTAAATGTTGTTCTGTTGGTTCTGATAGGTATTGTGACAGTTTACTGATTACACAGCTTAAATCCGGTCTTGTACAGGTCATTGCTTCCTACTATCTCTCGATATTTTTTTGTATCTACAAGATCATTGTGATCATTATGGTCCAACTTCTGTTCACATGGCGTTGATCTGGGCTTGCAATCTGTCATTCCAAACTTCTCCAGAATCTTTGATATGTATCTCTTTTGGTTCATCTTAACCAAACCATCACTTTGTTCAAAATCAATACCTAGGAAATGTTTGATCTTCCCAAGGTCTTTCATCTTAAATTTTGCTGTGAGCATTTTCTTCACGTCAGTGAGTACTGTTTCTTCACTGGAGCCAATAATGAGATCATCAACCCATATTAGCAATATTACTCTCACATGTCCAGAATGTTTGACATATACACAGTAGTCTGCTGAGTTTTGTTCAAACCCATTCTCAGTTAAATGATCATGCAGCATCTTGTTCCAATTTCTACCTGATTGTTTTAGACCATACAATGACTTGTTCAATTTTAGAACTAGTCTCTCGTTTTGTTTGGACTCTACCTCAAATCCCTCTGGTTGTTCCACGTAAACCTCACAATCAATTTGAGCATGTAGGTAGGCTGTTTTCACATCCATCTGGTGAAGAAGTAAACCATACTGTGCTGCCAGTTGCATAAAAAATACGTACGGATATAATGTTCGCAGTTGGAGAAAAAATTTCCTTGTAATCAATTCCCTTTACTTGACAATAACCTTTAGCAACGTATCTGGCTTTGTACGTTTCTAATCCGTCAACATTATTTTTCATTGCATACACCCATCGTCCCCCCACTGAACATTTACCTACTGGTAAAGTTGTCAAGGTGAAGGTGTCATTTTCTTTCAACGAATCAATTTCCTCTGTCATAGCATTAAGCCAATTCTGTGACTGAGGTGAGCTCATAGCTTCTTTAAAGTTTTGTGGTACATCAAACACCTTGTAGCAATAATCAATGCTTGTTAGTATTTGATCGTCACATTCCACTTCTGAAACATAGTCCTCCAAATACTGAGGAGTTTTTCTGTCTCTTTTAGGATAACGTGTACTATGGTCATTCCCTGCTTGACCATTGTCCTTGCTCTTCAAAGTTTCTTTTTCAGAAATTTGAATCAAGTTTGGACACTCAGTTTCAGTTGGATTAATCTTTGGTATAGAGGGTACATAGTTCTCCCTATGGCATTCCTCATCATCATGTAACAGGTCAGTTTGAGTCTCTCTTTCAAAAACTCTCTTTGAGATAAACTTCACAAGTCTGTGTTTAAGGACCTTTCCAGTATCTGGGTAAAACACTAGGTAAGAAGGACTGTTCTTGTCATGGCCAATGAAAATCCCTCTCTCACATTTTGAGTCTAGTTTATTTCTGTCATACCTGTATGCAAAACACTCTGACCCAAAAACTCTCATCTTAGAAAGATTAGGTTTTCTGCCTGTTAAAAGGTAATATGGAGTTTGTGCTAAATGGTTGTTAAAACACCTGTTTCGGATATGAGCAGCAGTCATTACTGCATATGTCCATAATTCTTTTGGTAATTTACTCTCAACTAACAGACATCTTGCCATTTCAAATAGCGTTCTCCAATTTCTCTCAGCAGTCCCATTTTGGTGGGGTGAGTAAGGTGCTGAGGTTTCATGTCTTATGCCTCTCTTATGTAGCAGTGACTTAAAGCTGCTTGCCATAAACTCTGTACCATTAACTGATCTTATACATTTTATGACTCCATACAAGGCTGTGTCAGCAATAAACCTTTCAGTGGCTAACACTGCATCACTCTTGTGTTTTAGGAAATATACAAATATTGCACCAGACTAATCATCAGTGAATGCTATTGTATATCTGAAACCTTCTTTAGCTGGTGGTTCTATAGGACCTGATAAATCAGTGTGAACTAGCTCTAATATAGCTGTGGCTCTTGTATCAGATTCTCTGTTTCTGCTCTGAACAAATTTTCCTTGAATGCAAACTTTACAATTTAGATTAGATTTATCAATCTTACCCTTAATTTCCATTCCTTCTACCACATTTTGTAGTTTTGCAATATCATCATAATTACAGTGACCTAGGATTTCATGCCACATTTGTATATCATGACATTCATGACAACTGTCATCATTTTTAACAAAAACATTCAGATAGTAAAGTCTATTGTAGTTCTGGATTGTGAATTTGGTACCGTTTTTAGGCACGAGTTCATTCCTGCCTTGCTGGAAGCTGACTAATGCTCCACTGTTTGTTGCTGTATCTACAGAGAAGATGTCTTGGGGGTATGAAGGTATATATAACGCATTCTTCAGTGTTATCATCTTTTGCTTTCCCTTGCTGTCAAGCAAACAAACCTCTGCATCGCCTCTTCTCAGCGCCACACCAGTTGTCTTTTTTTCCATCTGCAAGTTCCATTGAATGTTTCTCCGGTTTAAAAGTGTCATCAAAGCTCTTAAATTTTCTGATGTCAGTAATGATATGGGACGTTGCTCCTGTATCAACCATTAGTCCCTTTAGTTTTAACTCAT
>VKOC01020366.1:0-13208 GCA_009364415.1 Spea multiplicata
AAGACAGGAGGCTTCCTATTTTGCATTTTTAACGCCTGTAATTAAAGCCACCGCCGCGGAAGACACAGGGCGAAAATAAAATTCCCGAAACGTGGAAGCTCGAGACCAATCCGCCGCCTTGAGGATATCATCTAGCGCAGCTCCAGACCGAAGGGCGCAAGATGCAGCAGCGCCCCGAACCGAATGAGCCCCAAAACAAGCATCAACTCCTGCCAGAGAAAGGAGCCAACGGACCCAACGGGCTAAGGTCGGGGAAGAGACGGCTTTAAATGGTTTTACGTAAGAAATGAGAAGCTGGGACACAGAAGGAGGACGTACCATAGCAGAGCGCGATAAGTATGACTGAACACATCTGGCCACACAGATCTTAGGGTCATCCCGGAAATAAGGATAGGAGACCGACGAAGAAAAGGTCTTAGTTCTCCTATGAATCTGGAACACCAGACCCTCCGGGGAAAAAGAAATGGTGTGGGTATCAAGAGCCTTGACGTCTGAAACCCTACGAAAAGAGAGAAGACACAACAAGAGGGTAAGTTTCGCCGCCAACTGGCGCATAGAGAGAGAGTCGTTGTCCGGCCAGGACCGCAGAAAATCGAGTACCCCAGCAACATCCCACAGAGATGTATAGCGAGGTGCCGGGGGCCGAGATAAACGAATGCCGCGGAGCAAGCGGCATACCAAAGGAGCCTTACCAACCGGCTCACCAGAGATGCCTACATGACCGCCGGAAATGGCAGATCGAAAGACATTAATGGTACGATAGGATTTACCCGAAGAAAACATCTCAGCCAGAAAATTAAGAACAAAATCTAAAGAGGCTGAATGGGGATCCACTTGCCGTCCCACACACCAAGCAGCCCAATTTCGCCAAGCTGCCCGGTACGACTTTCGGGTACCTGGAGCCCAAGATTCGCGCAGCAAGGACTGAGCTGCGTCCGATAGGCCTGAGCCTGGTCTGGGTCTCCTGAGATCGTCCACGCTACCAGGAGAAGGCGACCCTCTTGGATAAGAGGATGCAGCTGACCATCCGAGCCCGACAGGAGAGAAGGAAAAGATGGAAGCGCCAGAGGGTCTTGCACCGACAGTTGCAACAGAGCTGGGAACCACGGCTGCGCATGCCAGAGGGGGGTCACCAGGACCAGAGAGCCGCCGCTGCGACGTACATGATGGATGACTCTCGGAATGAGGGCGAACGGGGGAAATGCATACGCACCCCGAGGGGGCCACACCTGCAGAAAGGCGTCCGTCGCCAGAGCTTCTGGATCTGGGAGCCAGCTGAAGAAATCCTGCGTCTGACGATTCGTCCTGGACGCGAACAAATCCAGGTGAAACGGGCCCCTCCGACGCTGGAGGTCCTGGAAGATCTGCCTGTGGAGTCTCCAGTCGCTCGCATCCCGCCAATGTCGAGAGAACCAATCCGCTAGAAGGTTCTCGGCGCCCGGGAGATATTCCGCCTGAAGGGTGATATTGCGAGCTAGACAAAAGTCGAAGATATCCTTCGTCACATCCGTGAGGCGCTTGGAGCGCGTGCCCCCCAGGCGATTGATATATCGGACTGCTGAAAAGTTGTCCATCCGCAGGAGAAGACAGCAGTCTGAGCGGTCTCGGGCCAGGCTCCTGATCGCGAAGGAACCCGCAATCAACTCCAGACAGTTGATGTGGAGAGAGCGCTCCTCCAGAGACCAACGACCGCCTGTTGCCTCTGAGGCGGAGGCGGCGCCCCATCCCAGTAGACTGGCGTCGGATTCGAGAACGAAGTCCGGTTGAGAACCGAAAATCGCCCGACCGTACCACGCCTCCATGTGACGGAGCCACCAAAGAAGCTCGAGGCGTACCTCCTGCGTAAGCTGGATCACCTGATCGTAAGAAGGTAACTTCCGTAAGTGGTGGGCCTTGAGGCGTTGAAGTGCCCGATAATGAAGAGGGGCTGGAAATATCGCCTGAATGGAAGACGAGAGGAGGCCCACCACCCGAGCCAGGAGACGAAGGGAGCAAAAATCCCGGCGGAGAAGAGCCCGAATTTCCTTCCGGATGGATACTATTTTGGACCGAGGAAGGCGAAGCATAGCCGCTTGCGAGTCTATCTCGAAGCCCAGAAACAGAATACGTTGGCTCGGGGTCAGCTCTGACTTTAGGGTATTTACAATAAACCCGAGCTCGTGAAGGGTCCGAACGACAAAATCCGTCTGAGAAAGTAGAGTCTCTCGGCAACCCGAAAATAACAGGATGTCGTCCAGGTAAATTATGCACCTGACGCCCCTGGACCTGAAGAAAGCCATCACCGGCTTTAGGAGCTTGGTAAAGCACCATGGGGCTGAGCTGAGACCGAATGGAAGGGCCTTGAACTGCCAAATCTGTTTGCCCCAGCGGAATTGGAGAAAACGCCTGTGATCCGGGTGGATAGGAACGGAAAGGTAAGCGTCTGTAAGGTCCAACCTGGTGAACCAATCGCCCTCCGACATAAGGTCTCTGAGGAGATGGATGCCTTCCATCTTGAAGTGGCGATAGACCACGAATGCATTGAGGGAACGGAGATTTATTACAGGGCGAAAGTCGCCGGTGCGTTTGCGCACCAGGAAAATGGAGCTGAGGAAACCTATGGGACCGGGGGCTCGCTGAATGGCTCCTTTGTCGCGCAGGGCCCGGAGCTCCTTCTCTATGAGAGTCTGATCGTCCGCGGACCTGAAGGCAGGACGAGGTCTGCGTATCTGAAAGGGGGAAGAGACAAAGTCTATATGGAAGCCCTGGACCGTTTGGAGGATCCAAGGGTCGGATGAAATCCACACCCAGTTGTGGAAAAAATGGGATATACGACCCCCAACCCGCAGAGGGAAAGAAGGACAAGAAATAGTCTGACTTACCAAAGCCGGAGCGTCCTCTGGGGAATCCCTGAGCACCTCTGCCTCTGTAACCTCCACGGGTGGGTAAGGGCCTCTGGTGGTAGGGTGGTCGGAACAAAGACTGTGGCTGCGGGAAGTTCCGGGGACCTTGTGATGAAGTACGGCTGGCGACCCGGCCCCTCGGTCGTCCAGCCCTCCCGGAAAAACGAATGTTCGGTTGAAAAACCTTCTTCATGGAAAGCTTTGCCTTGTTCCATGATGTCATCAGGGACACGTGGCGATTAAGTTCCTTCACAAAGGCGTCCCCAAAAAGCAAGCCGTTAGCGGCCGCACCTAAATCCTTGGTGCCCAACTCAGCCAGGCGGGGGTCCATGCGCAGCAAGGCCGCCTTGCGACGTTCCGTAGCGATGGCGACATTGGCGTTCCCCAGAAGGCAAATTACACGAAGGGCCCAATCGCGTATAACCTTGGGGTCTAGGGGCGTATTTTGCAGAAAAGCCCTGTCTGCTAGAGAAAGGATTTGGGTGACAGGCCCTACCATATCAAGGACTTTGTCCTGAGCAGACTTTAAGCCTTGTTCTAAACCCCGTCTAGGGTCTTTATTTTGTGCCGACAGGAGAGCGACAACATTGGGGTCAAATTCTGGAGTAAGGGCCACCTTATCCGGGATGGACGGTCGTGGGCATTCGGCCCTAAGTTTATTACGAACCTCCTTAGGAAGCGGCTTTCTGAGCCATTTATGGAGGTATAGAGCGATATGCTCGGGAGGCGCCCATTCAGTGGCCCTAGGGTGGCGCATGGTAGTGGGGTCAAACATAGAAGACCCAGTAGGGTCTAGGACCGGAAGGTCCGTGGACGTGGAGGCTGAATGGGATTGAGGGGGATCGGCACGGTGGGGCTCATCCACCAAATACTCACGGACGAACCCGGAGTCAACATCTCTGGACGAGGCCAGATTAATAGATATATCAGATCCAATGGAGGAATCTGCTCGCCATTCATCCACTATGGATAGTGGGTCATCAGGAGTGCCAGAGGTTTTAGGGCGTTTAGCGGGAGCCTTGCCCTTGCCCGCAGATACACTGTTGCCCTTCCAGGGGCGTTTAGAACCAGACGCCTCCCCATCTGATTTATCAGATTCAGAGTCTGAAGGGGCATTAGGAGGCCCGGACGGGACAGGGGGGTGCCCTTGGGTAGGTAAACTTGCTGACATTTTAGTAAAGAATGACTCTACCGAAGTAGAGAATTTGGATTCCAGCCAAGCCATAAAGGCATCTTGGGAGGGCATGTTGTCCTGAGACATAATGACTGTGGGGAAAGAGAGAGGGCAGTGTAAGGGCAGATAATTTAATCAAAAGGCACTCATATATATATATAAATATCTGAAGAAATTATCCGCAGGTGCTCAGCCTGGGAGTTATAGCCGATATGTCAAAATCCCCCAAACAGCACAAAGGACAACTATATAAAATAATGTAAACTATTTAGTCCGCTAAATAAACACTGTGATAAAGAAAAAACCTGTAAGTAGAGAAAATAAGGAAAAAACCGCGAAAAACGAGGTAACTGTAAATGAAAATGGCGACCGGAGCTCACCAGAGGACTGTGAGAGCCGGCCGTAATAGAAAACGTACTATAGGAGCAGCAACATGGCCGCCGTCCGAGTAGAGAGAGGGAGAACAAAGATGGCGGCGGAAGTCTCGTTACGCGAGACCTCGCCGCCCAGACATGATGGAGATGAAACCGAAAGAGAGCCAGGAAAGCCCGCGAAACGCGGGTGAACAAAAGAAGACGCTAGGACAGAAACGGAGAAACCGGAAAGCGAAGAAAGGTAAGAAATAGAAGAGAAACAGGGAAGATAACGTGGGAAAGCCGGGAGAAAACCGGAAAGAGAACGGAGGGATGAGAGATCCTAGAGGGAAGGGGGGAGATAACCCCCAGGGAAAAAGGCCGGGAGACCCGGGTACCGGAAAATACCGGAGAACCGAGGGTCCGGAGACCGAGAGGGGATAGAGGGAAAATTACCTCCCCAGACCCGAATGAAAGTCCGTGGAACCGGACAAAATAAAACACAAAGTACGAGGATTAACAGAATAAGTGAAATCCGCAATAAAATGACAATCAATGTAGAAAAGTATGTGAAAATTATATATAATGATGTACTGAATGGAAGAGGACTGACCTGCAGCTACGGTGAGCAGCAAAGAAAGAGGAAGAGGAGGATGGCTTAGGGGTTTATATACCTCCTATGTGATGTTTTCTATTGGTTGTTTTCCACTTATGATGTTAACTCTTTCTTTGCTGCTACTGTGAGAGTAAAGGAAGTAATGCAAAATACTCGCCTCCTGTCTTGCCTTAAAATTATATATTATACTATACTATATAATTATAATATATACTATATATATTATATATAATTGCAGCAATCACACCCCTATCATACCCAGGCAGCAAGTGCATGCTGGGACCTGGGCATGATAGGAATGTGATTACAGACACCTTATGCCATGCTACCCACCCACACACACACTTACACATCCATGCTATTACACACACACTCATTCACAAGCATTCAGCATAAAATACAGCATCACTCTCACACCCTTACTAATCCACTCTCACTGAATGCTTTCCTACCTTTTCTCTGTCACTGTCACTTTTCCACCTCCTCTTCATTCTTCCTAATGGCTCTTCTTCTTCTCTGTCCTGTCCTTCCGGTGCAGAAGGCGGTAGTCGTGGCTTCGGTGTTGTGCGCGGGATATGACATGAAATCCCAACGCACAGCATCAGTTGCTACACGCGTCACAGACCTCCCGCTCCTTTGATTGACTTTAAGCCGGTTGCAGGGAGATTTTTGATCTCCCCAATCGAGCCTGCTCCTCTAGAATCAGAGTGGTGCCGGCTCAGCCTCTGGAGGGGTGGCGGCACCCCCGTGATGAGGGGCACCCGGTGCAGAGTACCCCCCGCTAGGTACGCTACTGATATCTTTTAGTAGTCCACTGTGTCAAGTGCTTCATGCTCACGTAGGTCTCGACTCTCGAGTACCTCTTTGACATGCAACACCTCAGGATTCTGACAACAGCGTTTATGAATTAAAATCAGTAATGTATTTTATATTGTATCCATATAGCATTAGGACTAACTATCCTTATCTCCGGTTCATAGCCTTAGTATGATTTCTTTCCTCAGTAAGGTATTTCTCCCCTATTGTTAAGTTGCTGCTCACTTAATTGCAGCTGATACAGTACAATTGTAATGGGGCAGTTAACATATACATAACAAATGTACATTATTACATACAGACACATCAGGAGTTGAGAATCCTGCCCATGAGTTTGCCATCTAGCCTTGTGGAATTGTTACCGGAAGGAATGGTGGGCTTTACACCACTTGTGAGCTAATAATCTAAGGGAGTAGTAAGGGTAATTGAAACAAGAGAAGATTGAAAAGAGGGAGTAGTAGCTCTCTCGTAGCAGTAACTATTGATAAGTGGTTCCATGATGCCAAAGAAGATGTATAAATAAAATGAACAGAAGGGTGGATGTGCTAGTGCTTGGTTTTAGAAGGTGGCTAGCACACGGCTTGGAATTTGACAGAAAGAGATATATGAATTAAAAAGGATTTTTTAGGGAAAAAGGGCAGAGTTATAGCTTGTAGGAGGCCAGAGTGGGAGGGGATAAGGACAAAGGAATTGTCATTTCAAAAAGGTAAATACCAGCATTTGGCCAAAAAGAAAAAAATGTCCCCAAAATAGATATTTGGTACATATACAGGAAAACATGTATTATATAAAATATGAATTAGTAAACTTGGAAGCACCACCTTACCTGTGATCCTGCCCATTCCCCCCATTAAAGTCTGTTTTGGGCTAGCCTCACATCTGCACACAGTTAGCCCTACCTCTTCATGAAGCCACATCCCCAAAAGATGAAGTGCCCCATGCAGCCTACTCTGGGAAATCCGTAGACATGGATATTACAGATGCATCATCATTTATCTATTTAATTAAACTACCACATTACTAAATTATTGGACAACACAAGGTAAATTACTCTAATGTTATTGGAATTTAATACTCTCAGCTCAAAAAAAGGAAAATGTAACTTTTTTAGCAATTTATTAGGTAGTGCCACATGTCAAAAGATATATAGAAAATGTTTAATTTATTTCCAGACTGCCTCATCCACTAGAAACCAATGTCACCCTTATTTAGCATGTCATCAGCTTTCTTGTAGATTTCTATGGGATCTCTTACCAGCTAAAATTGTTCCACTAAAACACAATTGCTTGATCCTAATATCAGTAAAAATTCAAAGAAGTCATTGGACTGTGACAGCAGTAGCTCAGACTATGTTATAATATCTATATGCCTTCCTTATGCTAAAAATTATGCTCATTTACTGACTCGTAGAGCAATGCAGTTGTCAGAATGTTAATAGGAGAGGGTGTTACCCAGAATGAGAATTGAAGGAACAATCACTTAAAATGAGATTTACATCTTTGAATTTCCTCTTCATGAATTGTGCTTTCAGTGCATAACAGTGCTAGATATAGCTTTTTTTAGTTTATTTTTCTGTTTTGCTTTTAGCTATATTTCAGATCAGGCAAATAATAATCCATATTTTGTTATATTATCATATACTAATATTAGTATTGCTATTTTATTGTGTTATATCTTATTTCTGGCAAATAATAATAATAATACACAATTCTATCAATACATGCTAAAGATAAGAACGCGTCAATAGCCACCCTGTTCAGTCATATCAATATCTAGTGCAGCCCCTAGGCGTCATCAGTTGTACCCTCTAAATCAGTGCCAGGCTGAAGTCCTCTATAGTATAAATAGGGAATCTCGCTTGTAACCAGCCCATTGAACAGAGGGCCTACAGGCTGTTGCCCACCTGTGATTGATGTTCCCTTGAACCTAAGCCACACTCTGCAACCAATTCTGTTGTGGAAATGTTATATCCCCTTAAAAACAGTAAACAAAAAAGTTGCATGTCCGGTCATACCAGCTACACATCTAGAGGAAAACAAGGTCAAGTTACTCAATATGTAAAGCGTCTTTTCCGATGTTTATTTTTTATCATTTAAAAAAATGCGAAGTGAGTGAACAGAACAAAAATCAAATCAGTATTTGGTGTCACCACCTTTTGTCTTCTAAACAGCATAATTTCTTCTAGGTACACTTGCACACTGCAGATAGGTCGTTCCAAACATCTTGGAGAACCACTCTTCAACATACCAAGACATTTTGAGCAATGCTATGCTTATGACTTGGTGGGAAGGCCATTTTCTATTCCATCATGACTGTACCCTAGTCTTTAAAGCAAAGTGCATAAAGATATGTTTGATTATGTTTGGTGTGAAAGAACTTGACTGGCCTACACAAAGCCCTGACCTCAAGCCCATCAAACACCTTTGAGATGAACTGGAACAAAGATTGTGAGCGAGCTCTTCTTGTCCAACATCAGTGCCTGACCTCACAAACGCTCTAGTGGAAGAATGTGCAAACATTCCCAACTTAACACTCCACAATCTTGTGGAAAGCCTTCCCAGAGAGGTAGAAGTTGTTAATGGAAACCAACTACATTTTAATATCTGTCTATTTAAAATGTGAAGTCATACATTTCCCTGTTGGTGTAACGCTTAGGTGTATATATTGCTTGATGAAATTGAGCAAACCTTAAGGCAATTTTAGGAAGATGTTTTTTTCTCCCCCTCTAGATATTGGTGCAATCATATTCACATAGATTATTCAAGTTTATATTCAACTATTGTCATGTTAATAGACAAATCCATGCTTAGCCAGATGTATAGATTTCTCTGTTAGTTGACTGCATTTCCCATAAACCACTTCTTGAAAAAAATATTCCAGAAGCAAAAGTTGTCATACCTGATCTTTATTTGCCTATTTTACTATTTCTTCTGGGAGAAACTCCAGTTCTGGAATTCTGTAAACATTCACACAAGTGGTATAATAACTGAATAAAACTGTGTGGGGGAAGCATGTTATAGCATCTAGCATTACTGTTTCTATGATATCATAGACCAATTACTTGATGGAATTCATTTACCAATAAGATGATGCTTATGTCATTGATGGACACAGACTACCTAGCTATCTTATGCTTTATAACATTGTAAAACATTGTTTCTTTGATGTGTCCTCATCTCATAAAACTGTTTCTTATAACTTTCAACTCCTTGAATCTTCCAAACGTAGTTGTCCATGCTTGGTTGTTAATGCTTAACAGCAAGTTACAGGTCATTATATGGAATAGCAATATGTTATACACAGGAAAGCAGCCAAGATGTATCTAGTTAGATAAAAATATTAACCTTGCACTAACGCTGTCTGGTGCTATTAACGTACAAAATCATATATTATCAGTTATAGGCAAGGTGTTTCTGAAGCCATAACATGGCAACATATTAGTATCTGCTTCACATATGCACAATGACATTATTTGTAGTTACTAAGATCAAACAGGGTGGCCCTCTCAATATAGCTCGCAGGGGGGGGGCAGCATTTTGTGTTTAGCCACAGTCACTAACCCATCAAAAAACTTTTAACGCAGAGAGCTGGAACTTCTAGCATGCAATGTTATTCAGTTCCATATTACAGGAAATAATGGAAATCCAGTGAACCAACACAATCTAAACACAGCATGAACAAGCTGCATAAACAAGTAGAGCTTTACATCAGAGTTCAGAACAATTGCCTCATCTGAAAGCTACATTTTGTCTGGTTTTAAACATCTACCACCTAATACATTCTTAAAGGAATTCAATACATGTGCATGGTTTTTTTTAACATGCTTATGTGTTTACCTGGAGGCATAGTACCAGAAAGTGAAATACAAGATGTTAGTAAAGGTTAAGCAATCCATATTTTATTCTGTATACAATTCTTAGGGTATAAAGACTTGGAGAATATGGAGCACAATGTTGGACGCCAGGTCATATGAAAAACTAGAATAGAAAATGTTACTGACATAGGCAATGATAAAAGGATGACTAAAAACTTTGAATACACATATACCTTGACTCTATACACTGAACATTCTCTCAGGCTGCTTAAATACAGCGTGTACGAGTGCCTATGTAACGGCCCACGCTCCAATGACTTATGCCAGTTGTCAGAACAATGGGCAGCTATGTGATTGGAACATGTTCCGTAAATACGACCCTGAGTTCAACGGATGTATCCACTAAAGGGAAAGTTGATAAGAAAGTTTTAGGAGAGTAGTTGTTTTTTTGTAATAATAATTTCATTAAACATTATTAATAGCCATCTCCAAGCATCCAAATCAATCAGTGCCAACAATCATTACACAATGGAGGAGGAGGGCAGCTGCACCTGCAGAGCTGCTGCAACTTTTTCAGGTAGTGATCATATTTTTTTTCATATTTTTCATTTTTTTAAGAATGCCTATTAAAGCACTCACAGATTACTTTGCTATGCATTCTGCTTTCCTGGGGTTGTCAGGAAGAGTTCACTGCCCCTTTAAGGTTGTCATTGTGTTAATGAAGACAGTGACCTGTTTAAAATGCACCAATGCCTTGTGGTGTTTGTTTTAAAAAAGGAATATCAGATCTTGCCAGTTCCCCGTCATGTTTTTTTTTTCCATAAAGCTGCCAGCGACAGCTATAAAAGATGTATTTAAAGTTTCAGTTTTTGATAGAAATTTTAATATTTCTGCTAAAACTTTTTTTAGCCCATCTTTCACGTTGGGGAACCGGTATCTGGGGCTTGTATAGCAGGGCAAAATAAAACTTTCAAGATACATGAACCCAATATTATCCTGATTGTGAAATCTTTATGGTACTCGGCCTCCTGGCCTCAGAAGTGTTTAGTTGTATCTGTATTCGTAAACCACTACCTTGCTATGTATTTTAAATCCACTCTTTTTTTCTTCAATGTCAACGAGGTCATTTATTCTTTGCTGATGACATGGTATGCAGTAAATAATGAAAAAAAAAAAACCTGTCTCATTTTTCTCCGATGTCTCTTCCAAGGTGTATTTGATTTAAACCAAGTCAATGTAAATCATGATTTAAATCACAGGTTAGGTAACCTCAATTTCAATCACAATTTTGAACAGAAAGTGGTTTCTTTGCTTTCTGTAGCACTAATACATTTAATATGAATATTCTTTCTCAGGCTGAGGTGGTTTCTATATAATACTGTTAATAATACACATTTACAATGCGTAAAACTTGTATGCTTAGAAAAAAAAGAAGTGACTCAATTTTAAATTACCAGCAAAATACTCCTACGCAAGAACAGTTTAACAAGAAAAACAAAAAAATGGATGCAGTTGTATTACCCAAAACGAAAATGGAGTCTTTAAGTTGATATTTTTCATTTGGCCAACATAGAAAATATGTAATGTCAGATAAGCTTTCAGAACCTCAGAGGTCTCTTCTTCAGGTTGAATCAATAGAAAGAACAGGTACACAGTATAATGAAAATAAATCTTCACTAGGACAGAAATAACAACGTCCACTAAAGGCATGTTTCTTCATGCAAAGTAATCCTATACAAAGGCAGGACCAAACATGAATTGCAGCTAGGGTTAGTTAATACTCCAGCTCCAATGGCTCTCCGTCCATCGTGGTTAATTTTTATATCATTACGGATTGGCTCTGTAGCTGATGTGTAGTGCATCTTATGATTCTCAGCCATCCATTTAGTTGGCTTGAACATTATGATAAATGTAATAACAGCACCTTGAGGGCCAAATGTTACCCCAACTGCTGGAAAACTACCATGTGTCCTATTTTGCTTCAAATTCCTAACTCCCCTCTACATGTACTCTTTTTTGTAATACCCCAGAATGTTACACTACACAACAGATTCACTTTTCTTGACTGCAATTTCCATGATGTTGAGCCAGCAATATTAGGAATAGTAGCTGGTAACTGTAGATTGGGCTGCAATAAGTCTTTACTACAAAACACTCATTTTTTTACTACATCTACTATAGTATTCAGCAGTCATATTGCTCTGCTCCCCCATCTATTTCCTTTCTTCTCATCTCCCATTTTCTCTCTTCTTCGCTTTATCTCAATCTCTCCCCTTTGTGTCCATATCCTGTGTTTCATTATCTCTTGCCTTTCTTCCTGCCTCTACTCCTATTCATTATTATATTTGGCATCTTTTCCACATCTTTCCCTTGCCCCTTACCCAGTAACTTATATATGCAGTGGCACACCTTTTTACATACACTCTCATATGTTCACAGACTTACATACTCATGCCAACACACATACTAAGACGCACGTACATATAAACATCCATCGTCAGACCACCTTACACATACACGCTCACACACAAACATTTACACATCCATGCTCACACACATACACATCCATGCTCACACACACTTACACATACATAAATGTTCAGACACAAACATACATATATATATACATACATGCATACATGCTCACAAGCACTTTCCCCCTTCCCTCCTTCCCTCACTCACTGCAGGTTACGTTATTGCTCTGTGTTCCTGCGTCCTTGGCCAGGGGGGCAAGAACAGAGCATGGTCACATGATGAGTGGCACCCAGGGCAGAGCACTCCCCCTACACCTATGCCACTGGCACTGAGCCTCAGGATATGGCATTATATGCCGGCAGTCCGTATTCGTTTGGGGCCAGTTAGAGGGAGATCTATGATTTCCTCAGCCACTCTATAGCTGCAAATGGAGACTCTGAGCATAAAGTCTCCTTCTACTATGTTATGTTAGGATTTCCTGTAGCTCTATTGCATTGTCTACCTACCTGTAAGTCCTCTGAAATAATTACCCCTAAATATCTTTCCTGAGATCTTGAGGTTAAGACTGTATCAAATATTTTATACTCTGCCCTTTTATGCCCTAGGTATATTATCTTGCACTTATCAACATTAAACATCAGTTGCCACGACTCAGACCATTTTTTCTATTCACCTAAATCATTTGGATTATCCCTCCAGGAACATCAACCCTTTTGCAAATCTTTGTGTCTTCAGCAAAAAGTTATACCTTACCTTCAAGACTTTCTGCAATATCACTAATACAAATATTAAAGAGAATGGGACCAAGTACAGATCCCTGGGGAACCCCACTGGTAACAAGACATTACTCTGAATATACCCCATTAATTACAATCATCTGTTGATCACATATATAAGAGTTTTAACAGGGCTACATCATGTATTTTAGTCTACATGACTTTTTATAACTGGGGACAAAAGGGGACAAAAGGGGGAGCAGCCCTTAACCCAGACAACTATCCATTGGTCCCACTGTTATTGTTCCAATGCATGATCTTGCTGCTTGAAGGAGCAAGGTAGAATTAGATCATTAGGAGGT
>VKOC01020367.1:0-15523 GCA_009364415.1 Spea multiplicata
AAAAAACAGGACTTTTACTCACCGTAATATAGTGGCAATACACATGGCTGTTGCTCTTCCTTAGGGACAAGGATCTGAAATACAAAGAGTTAAAACCCTCCCCCTTCCCTAACTCCTTCTCTTCCTTACCCATAAGACCACACCAGACCAAACACAGCCAGTAAGTACCAAGAATACAAACATGCTTGAAATATCTTTAATGGTAGACAACATGAGGGAGGGAAACATGTACTGCCACTATATTAAGGAAAAAAGAATTTACGGTGAGTAAAATTCCTGTTTTTCCTGGCATATAGTGGCAGTACACATGCAAGCAAGATAACCAAATGGGAGGGGAATACTTAAGAGACCACTGACTGGTGCATCCTGCACCAGAAAAAATGCCACAGAGGAGGAGAAGATGTCTAGTAAGTAATGCTGGACAAATGTATCGAAGGAACACCGGGTAGCTGCCTTACACATATATCTTCAGGTCGACTTCCCAAACCTAGACCCAGACATAGCTCTTGTGGAGCGAGTCGAAATATGGGACAAAATGACTTGTCTGCTGCTTGAGTGAGCTAGTCAAATGGTCACTGTAAGCTACCTCAAGATGGCTAGCATGATCTGAATATCTACCAAAAAAGGACAAACAATTGATCCGTATGGCGGAAAGCAGTGGTGTGATCTGTAGAAATGTCTAGAGCTCTTTGGACATCCCAATGTGCCCTTGTCTCCTCCGGAAATACCTGATGGAAAAATGGTGACCATAGCAGCTGAAGACAGAGCTAGTAGTTACCCAGTTGGCTTGTGGAAGTAAGAGTCACCAACAATGTCATCTTCAGTGACAAAGACTTCTTCCAGCGGTTCAAAGGGTACAGAATAGAGAGCTAGTAAAATCAAGGTCAAAAACCCAGGAAGGAAAAAAATGAGACTGTCTGGGGGTTGCCGAATAGTTGCTGCTTAAAGAAATGCCTGATCAGAACATACAAGGCCAAATTCCGAAAGGAGAAAAACACTGAGGGCCGATACTAGCCCTTTTGAGGTTGAGACATTAAGACCTGCTAAGAATCTGTCAAAAATACACGAGGACGGAACAAGTAGAAATAAAAAAAAAACCCTGCGTAACCAGGAGAGGAATTTCCTCTAAACCTGAAACCAAATAAGGAGGACCTCAGCCATGTCATGGGAAAGTCCATTACCTCTAAGGATAACCCTCGCCAAAGCGAGGCCATCAAAACGACCATCTGAAAGAATTCTGTTCTCCACCAGCTGGGACAAAAATGGCAGCTCCCAAACTATTGTTTAGCGAGAACTAAGTCTGTATTGGCCAATATGGGATAGATGTTAAGACCCTGGCCTAGTCCATTCGAATCTCGAGGAGGACACGTGGGATCATAGCCAACAGAGGAAAAATGTAAGCCATCCTGAATCTCCATATCACTGGCATAATGTGCAACATCAGAGGGTTGACCCATGAATACAGAGAGGCTAAAACCCAGAAGATTGCTTTTGTGGCAACCAGAGACAAGGTTGAATCCTGGAAGACAAACTACAACCAGGATGAAGAAGATTCTTTTGTCTAGGGAATAAATCAGATCTGCTGATGTAGTCTGCAATACAATTGTCCCTTCCCCATAAACGCGTGGCTGACAAATCTTGTGGTTTTGTTGAGCCCATGCCATGACTTCTTCCGAGAAGGCCTGAAGTTTTGGAAACCGGGTGCCGCCCTGTCTGTTGATATATGATATTGTGGTAACATAGTCGGATTGGATTCTTACAGCCTTCCCTTTTAGTCAAGGACTGAACTACTTGAGGGCCCAAAAAATAAATAAAAAAATGCTTAAAGACTGGGTAAGATTGTTAGTGACCGCTTTGCTGCCTGAAGAGGTAACCAAAATGCGCTCCCCAGACTGTTTTTAAGGCATCTGTGGTCAGAGTGATCCACTGATGTTGATGAAAGCAAAGACCCTTGCTGAGACGATCTGTGCTCTTCCACCAGTTTAATTGGGCTTGGACACTGAAGTTGATGTCCAGATCAGTGCCAGGAAACAGATAACACACACACCAGGACAGGCTCTGCCACAGCGACACCCAAACACACACACCAGGGCAGGCTCTGCCACACCCAAACACACACCAGGGCAGGCTCTGCCACATCCACTGGCCTAACTACAGGGGTCGCAGCTGTGACAGGGCCCGTGCCTCTAGGGCGACCCCTTCTTCCTGTCTCCTCGTACCAATCCAAAAAGGGCTCTTCTGGGGGGTGGGATATATGTTTGTGTGTTTGTACGTACGTATGTATGGATGTGAGTACTGATGTGTACGTGTGTGAGAGAGCATGGATGTGTACTTGTGAGTAAATGTATGTAATTTGTGTAATGTTTACATATGTTATATGTTGTTATGGGGGCAAAAAAAGGCACAGACCAGTTGTGTGGGGCAATTATGGTACAGACTACCTGTTGAAGTTGGGGGCCCCAGGGCAATTTTCGCACCAAAGCCCCGTAGTTTCTAGTTACGCCCCTGCCGACACACACACCAGGACAGGATCTACTACACCGACAAAAAAATATATATTTCCCATAGTGCTTTGCCACTATGTGTTTTGTGTTTTTGCCCACTTGTGTATTGATGCCCCATGCAGCCAGGCCCCCCTTAAGTATTAATTGTGTTCCTCCCACACCCTTGTGTATTGCCCCATGTATTTTTCTGCCCCAGCAAGCCTTTTTGTGCATTTATCCACCCCCTTATTCTTGTGTATTGATTTGTGAGATTTTCCCCAGCCAGCCCCTATCCCTTGTGTATTGATGACCCACCCCCTTTAGTATTGATTAAAGTGAAACCCCAGCAACCCTCTTGTGTATTGATGCCCTAATTGCTATGTGTATTGCCCCCAGCCATCCACCCCCTTGTTTGTATTGATTTGTGTGATGCCCCAACCACTCTGTTGTGTACTTATGCCCCCCAGCCACCCCCCTTTTTTTTAATTTTACTGATGTCCCAAAGCAGCCCCCCTTTGAATATGGGTGCACTTCCATCACCCCAGCTATGTTTTTTGCAACTGCCTACTTTTTTGCTAGCTTCTTTCCCATGCAGAATGCTGCTCACACTGCTCTCCTCCGATGCACAACGGCCACTTTGAATCTTGGTGTGCTGCCCCGCGGACCAGCCGGCCAACCGGGAAATCTTGGTGGGCCAGTCCAGCCCTGATAGTTAGGCATATTGCATGACTGTGGCGAGTCTATGTGAGTCTGCTCCTCAAATTTAACCCCTTAACGTCCATTGACGGGTCAGACACGTCATGAAAAATGGTCACTTAACGACCTATGACGTGCCTGACACGTCATGACATTAAACAAGCTTAGAAAGTGATCTTCTCTTAAACGGTGTTGCTGCAATGCCTCAATGTCAAGGCATTCAGCAACACCAAGATCGGCCCTCCCCGTGGGCGTCAACATCCGCCATACACTGGCATATCTGGGGGGCAGAGTGGTAAATAGAGGTATAAGGCATATATTAATATTTACTAATAAACTTTTCTTATAAGGTAGTCTTATATTTAGGCTTTTTCTTATTTTCTAAATTAATATTCAAATTTTGAGGGGTCATCTTATAATCGAGCGTGCGTGTATATATATATATATATATATATATACACACCGTATATATACGACGGCGGAAGTGCCAGCACCGGAAGTTGAATACGTGTACTGCGTAGCTGTCCCCCGTCGCCCTGCAAGACCCCGGGGAGTCTGCACCGGTAAGTCTAGGGGGGGGCCTCTTGGGGCCAGAGTGGCAGCATTTCTCGGAGGAGGGCACATCTCGGGGGCAGAGTGCATATCTCAGGGGGGGATAGAGTGGCAACATATCTCGGGGGGCAGAGTGGCAGCACAGCTGGGAGGGCAAGAGTGGCAACATATCTCGGGGGGCAGAGGTTGCAGCATATCTGGGGAGAGCAGAGTGGCAGCATATCTGTTCCACTAAGTGCTTTTTTTTTACTAAGAATTTTTTTTCTTTAAAAAAGCACCTAACTTTTAGGGTGCGGCCTATATTCGGGTGCGGCCTATATCCGAGCCAATACGGTGTATATACACACACACATGGATACAAAGATTGCTTATTACATAAATGCCACCGAAAGAGGCGGGTAGATTTAATAGAAGGGCCGAATATATTAAACAAGGGGTCCACACAAGACAATGTCGGTACACAGAGAGGTAAGTTGTACAAGCCAAAATTTGGTACACCGCAATCAAACCAGAATATAGCAACAAATCGCTGAAGCCAGAACACAGGACCACATTATGGCGAGTAGCAACAAAAATGATACTTAAGCACCAAAAGATGATGCAGTTCTTTCAAGTACTTCTCCATGGGCCTTCATCCTTAAGCAGCCACTCTCCATTCACAACATTCTTCAGGACTAGATCTTCTGCAGCTTCCCTCTGAGTCTCCTGGCCCAGAACGCTTTGGCTCGCTGCATTCTCCTCACCAAGATGATTCTTGTAGCCCCTAACTAGTTATTCCAGAAACCCTTGTACCTCCCAGAATGTTACGGAGGAGGCAGTTTATGCGAAAATGCAACACCCATTGTTTCAGTTGTCTGATAATCTGGAGAGGTTGGACTTTTCTCACGAGAATCTAAGAATTCCATCTTTGCTGGAGCCAGACAATGACAGTGGTACACCATAACTCCCATCAGTATATAGCAAGCCAGACACCAGGGGCAGGGGGGGCAATTGCCCCAGGCCGTCCCAAAATCTAAACTAAACAACCGAACATTAAAGACGGCCCAGGCAGTTGTGCGGCTGGATCGGCCACTCCAGTGCACAGATGCACAACTCTTAGGGCCGTCTTTAATGCAGGGCAAAAGCCCGGGATCACTTCCACAGGGGTCCTGCTGCTTACTGTGCATTGCTTGCACACACTGTGTGAGCAAGGTCTCTTGTATCGCCCAGGGGAAGCAGGAACCCAGGGGATTTACGTGAATTTACGTCATGTCACATGACCCTGCTGCATTCCTGCATTCCCTCGGCGTGACAAGAGAAGTTGCAGCACGAGAACTCTGCAGTTCAGGTAAGGGGCTGGGGATGAATAAGTATGCGGGATTGAGGGAATGAATATCTGTGAATCAATTAGTAGCTATGAATGAATGTTTGTGAATGAGTAAATGAATAAATATATAAAGTGTCGCGCAAAAACAAAAAACAAAACACAATTTAAAGATATAAAATTCACCAAAATTGTGACACACAGTGTATAATCCACCAGAAATATAACCGTTTTGAAATGGAGGCTTGTTGACATATGAAAATCAAAAACAAATAATAATCATAGTGCTTTCTATATTATATCAGTGAAAGACTTCCCCCCCAGGATAATATTGCACTCACGTAAGATTGAGCAAAACAGCTTGCTCAAACTAGACAAGCGTTGTGGGATTTCTCTCCCAAGTTGTATCTCCTCCGTTGTTTACGTTCGAACTGTTTTCTGATCCATACAAACAGCGAAATGCAGATGGGGAGACAGGATATGTATTGCAAAAAGATTTATTTGCAGCAATAAAGTGCAATGTGCTCTTGAATTAAAGTATCGGAGTCCTCTTTGTAGCTCCAACCGGCGAGAAACAGCTCCCGGGTATAACGTCAAACACCTAAACGCGTTTCGCCCTATCAGCAGGCTTCTTCAGTAGTGTGCTTTTTTGCGTGACACTTTATATATTTATTTATTTTTTGGGTATAGGGGGTATACCTCTAGTGCTCGCAGCATCCACTTATTCTTTTGAGTAGTATTTACATTTTTTGGAGTTATATATACTAGTATACTTGATCACTATATAAATTATCTATGAGTAAATGAATGAATATGTGTGTGATATCATGGATGTGTAAGTGGGGGGGGTCATGGCACAGGGAGGCTGTTTGAGACTAAGATGCAACAGACAGGCGGTTTTCAATCTGTGTGTTGGGCGGATGCTGTGGATGCAATCAGGGTATCAGGGCTGACACATGATACTAATGGGGGATTATACATCATGGAAGGAACCAACTAGTCAGATATACATCCCCACACAGCAAGGCAGCATTTTTCTGTGCTGGTGGCATCAATGCACAAGGGAGGCAGCTGGGGCCATTACATAAATTAATACTAAAGTGAGGGGCATAAATACACATAGTGCTGGCTGGGGGCAATACACAAAGGGGTTGTAGCTTAGCCCGTCGGGATGTGGGTGTCAGTGTGGCACAGCCTATCCTTGTGTGTGTGTTTGGGTGCCGGTGTGGCAGAGGTGGCCATCTGTTTCCTGGCACCTTACTTACTGTAGGAGTAAATTGAACTACCGTATTTGCTCGATTATAAGACGAGGTTTTTTCCAGAGAAAATGCTCTGAAAAATACCCCTCGTCTTATAATCGAGGTTGTCTTCTAATCAGACCTCATTCTGCTGGGGCCAGGCTGCTTACCGGGCTTTGATCGCGAGCAGCGTGGCTGCTACTAGCAGCCGGAGAACAGGAAGCTAGCACGGTCCTCACATAACTCTACCTCCCCCCTCCTTCCTTTGGGGGCGGGGCCGGAGAAGTTGCTCGCACAGCCGGGCCCCTGCAGAAGTCTTCGAGTGAGAGATCTGCAGTTCAGGTAAGGGGGTGGGGGAGGGTTTTTGTGATTAATGTGTGAGGTATGTTTGATTAATGGAATGAATGAGTATTTAAATGTTTTGTGAATGAGTGTGTGTGTGATAGCATGGATGTGTAACGTGGGTGGTGGTGGTAGCATAGCATGCCTTGGCTTGATAGGAGTTTGATTGCTGTTAGCAGTTATATATATAACTGCTAAACAGCAAATCACACTCCCTATCAAGCCAAGGCAGCCAGTGAACATCATGGGAAGATTAGTAGTGGGATTACAGCCCTCCCTATGCCATGCCTATATATATTATTATACACCTCCTGAAATGCATTTTACCCCTATAGCCACTCAGCCCCATGAGCCTTTTATAAGGCATATGGCAGAGGGTCAATAATAGGGCGGTTTAAAAGGCATATGATGGGACGAGTTTGCAGAATAGGGGGTTAAGGCATGTCTGGGGGCTAGTGTGCATTAACTGGGGGGGCAGGTTGGCAAATAAAAGGAATAAAAAAAATAGATAATTTTTCCTCAATCATAGCTTTTATTAAATATGAAAAAATAGTTTACAGGAATTAATTTTTATAGTAAAATTTTCCTATAGGGTAGTCTTATATTCAGGCTTTTTTTCCTAAATTAATATTTTGATTTTGGGGGGTCGTCTTATAATCAGGGTCGTCTCATAATCGAGCAAATACGGTATTTAATTTTTACTTATCCAGAGATAAAACGCCCTCCAGAATTTGTATTCGCGTCAGAGGACAAAACTGTCTAGGCCCAATCTGCATATTTTATTAAAAAGAATTAGTGGCACTAAATTGTGGCTTCAGGTGCACCGATGTACTCCCAATCCCATCCCATTATATCAATAGGCCACTTGGCTACACTTGCCCCCCCCCCCAGGCCTTAGGCTGCCAGCCCTCTACTGCCAAACACTGAAAATGGTACAGCATTATTCCCATCATTAAATAGTAAGTCAGACACTAAGGGTGCTATACAGCATAACTCCTGTCAATATATACTGAGCCTGTTAGTGGTACACAAAAACTTCCATCATTACATACTGATCCAGGCACAGACAATTCGCGGGATACAAATATAATTTTGCCTCTGTATAAATCAATGGTAAGGCCGCACCTTGAATACGATGTGCAATTTTGGGCACCTATTCTAAAGAAGGATATCATTGCACTAGAAAGGGTGCATAGGCGGGCTACAAAATTAATAAAAGGAATGGAACACTATAGTTATGAAGAAAGGTTAACAAATTTAAATCTGTTTAGTTTAGAAAAGCAGCGCCTCAGAGGGGATACGATAGCATTATATAAATATGTTCGGGGCCAATACAAACCATTGTGTGGAAATCTGTTCGTAAACAGGACTATGCATAGGACACGTGGTCATGCGTTTAGACTGGAAGAAAAGAGATGTAGGCAGAGGAAAGGGTTTTTTACAGTAAGGACAATAAGGATGCGGAATTCTTTGCCTGCAAAACAGCAACTGAATGAATACTTGGAAAAACAAAATATTCAGGGATATAATCTTTAATTATGGGGGAACAGCTTATTGATCCAAGGAGAAGTATAAGAACATGGGTTATTAAATAAAACCAAGTACATCTAGATCTGTATTAGGACCCCTTTTCATAGGTTTTAAGTTTAAAAATCCATTCTGTTACATAGCACAAGTTTTATCAAGAAAAGTAACAGGTTAAAGTGCCTCCTTAACCCTTCAGAGAGCTCATCAGCATCAACCTAAAAAAAGTGTTATGTCCCGTGTGCAACCCTCAAACTTTGTTAAGGCTGCCTAGCCATCAATACCGATCGAGGGGTTTTAGTGATATTTGCCTTATTTGTTATAACCCTAACCCTCCAAGACTGTTTGCCTAGATCTGTCCCTAGATTAAAAAAAAACAACCATTATTTAATTGACTACAATAATGTGCTGCCTCCAGGGGACCAGTGACCCTTATGGGACATCATAAGTCCCCTATAGACATGAATCAAAGGATGAAATAACCATTGATCATTGTTTTTTTTTTTTAAAAAAAAAACATTATATGCCTTTAAAATCCTTTTTTTCCTTTTTGATAGCTCTATGTAATGGGTGACCTTTATGGGGTACTATATGTCCCCTGTAGATAGAAATGAAATGATATGCGAAACATTACATTTTTATGATACAGGGTATTAATTTATTTGGAATTTGTGCATTGTATTTGTATATCCAGAGGTTTGTTGTACCACTTTCATACCTAACTAACGCTGTACTATCAGCCCTTTTATGAATGATAACGAATGTTTTTTTTTATCCTTACGGAAGTTCCATAGGGAGAAGTTAATTGAACTCTGCCAATAAGAGGAGGATCTTCTCAGTAATGGACACATTACTGTGTTGAGAAATCGACCTACAGCTTTTTTTCACAACTGAGTCCAGCAACCGGTGTCCCTTGTTGGACACTAAAGGTCTCCTGTAGACATCAAAGGATGAAATGATGATTAATCATAATTTTAAATAATGCATTATATGTCTTTAGATACCTCTATGGGATGGGTGACCCTTATTGGATTCTATACGTCCTCTGTAGAAATTAAATGATATGTGATGTCACATGTGATATGTGAACAATACGTTTTTACGATATTTGTTATTCATTTATTCATGGTTTGTGCACTATATTTGTATATCCATGGGTTTGTTGTACTACTTTCATACCTCACCCAGAAGCAAGCCGGCAAGCGAGTGAGAGAGTAGGGGAGGGAGTATGTCTGAATGAATTCATGTGTGTTAGAATAAGAAGGTATATATAATTGTGTGTTACCATGAATGTGTATCTGTAAGTGTTTGTGTATGTGAGCATGAACATGTACGTGTGTGAGCATGAAGATGTAAGTGTGTGGGCATGAAGATGTAAGTGTGTTAGCATGAATGTAAGTGGTGTGAGAGGGAGTGTGTGTTAGCGAGTACGTTGTTGTATGTTTGTTTAAGTATGTGTAAGCATGTGTATGTATTTTAGTGTGAGTGTAAGTATGTGTACATATGTGTGCCAGCATGTATGTTGGGGGAATGCCTCTCGGCTTTACTTGCCGTAACCCACCCGGGCAACCCGAAGGTTGCAAGCCTTCCCCTACCAGAGACTGTATGAAAAGAACATGGAAAGGACATCTGATCATTAATATTTTTTGCATTATTTGCACATAGATTCTATGTGCATCTACAGCTGTATGTCTCCTATACATTTGTTTAAGCTTTTTTGTTGTGATACTGCTGCCTTAGTGGGAGCTAGAGGACTGCATTGGGAGGCGGGTCCCCCCAAAAAACTTGCAGGCGCGGGCGGTCTTACTGGTGTTGCGGGCGGGAGCGGGCGGTCAGGCACTGTACCTGCGGGTCCCGGTAATCCTGCACAGTCCTGCAAGGCTGCCTTCGCGCTGCTCCCTTACAGTGTCTCCTCTCTTGCTCCGCCCAGGAACAAAACTGAGTCATGTGATGTCACTTCCCGTGACTCCGCCTTGTTCCTGGGCGGAGCAAGAGAAGAGACGCTGTCAGGGAGCAACTGGAGGGCAGCCTTGCGGGACTGCGCGGGAAATCTGCAGTTCAGGTAAGGAGGTGGGCGTGATAGGCCACAAATGTGGCGGGAGTGGAACACCCACATTGCGGGAGCGGGCGGGATTAAAAAAGCAGTCCCGCGCAGGGCTCTAGTGGGAGCCCCTTTTCTGTATTAGGTAAGTGCTTTATTTAGTTTTTGTTTTAGAATAAGACATATTAAATTATTATTGTGATTGTGTATTCTTTTTACAGGCGGTGTCAGAGGCATTAGAATGTTTGTATAAGTTTAACATCAGTAAAATGACTTCAAAGGATGGAGCCAACCACAGCAGCCACCTTTTTAGAGAGGCCCTTGTACTCTAACAAAACAAAAATCTTGTTAAATCTAAATGTTTCAACAGCTACCGATACCTATAAGTTACTTGACTAGAACAGCAAACTTGTACCCCTAGGGGAATATCCAAGCATTTTATTTTTTTGGAGTCCATTCACCATGCACAGAAAGACATAAGAAACTCAGAGACTGGGCCGAGGACCAGAACACATAACTGATTCTCCAGAGTAAGGAAGGAGACTGAGTAGCAGCAGAGGCAGGGCAGGGCACAGGGCAAGCCCAACCAAACTCATCAGGATTATACAGGATTATTTTTTTCTTAATATTAAAGAAAAATAATTGACTCCCAGAGTAAGTAAAGATATTAAGCTGCAGAGGCAGAGCAGGCCACAGGGCAGGCACACTGAACCACATATAAAAAAGGACTCGAATTGATTCCCCAGAGTAAGGAAGGACTTGGCAGACAGACACATCAAGCCATAAGATATATGACAGAATTTCTGCCAGTATTAGAAATAAACAACAAGAACTGACCAGAGAAAGAACTGAGTAATGCAGGAGATCGAGCCACCTCTGCAACAAGGGCAGGCAAGCAGCCACAAGCCGACAGACACATTCAGCCATTTGGTACAGGACTGAAGAAGATTGAGCCCCAGCAGCAGCAGAGGCAGGCCACTGTGCAGGTATTGGCAAACACATGCAGCTACTTGGTACAAGACTGAATTTCCCCAATATCATAGAAAATGTAAAGAATTGACCACCCTAAGGTACGGAAAGAGACAGAGTAGCAGTAGCAGTGGTAAAGAATGTGGCCAGGGCTGGCATATAGGCACAAGCAGCCCCTTCTAACAACTTACGCTAGCTCACTTCCATATGACAGTGTGCCCATCTCCCACACTCTCAAACTAATTATACCAGCACAACCTTACCAGTGGTGGTGCTAAGGTTTTTTTTTAATGAGAATATTAGTGATGGGAGTTTTTGGTGGTTGTGATGCCAGTGCATGTAGGGGAACATGCAGGGGCGTACCTAGAGTATTTGGCACCCAAGGCGGATCCTATATGTGGACCCCTCCCACCAAAAATTAATGTTGGCAAGAATATTTATTTCACAAATTTGTAAACTGCATGTCAACTGGAAAAAAATAGAAATCTGGATAAATTAAACTTATAAATAAATGAAATAAGTTTAAATAAATAACATTTACTGAACAGATATGGCACAGCATAACTCCCATCACTATACACTAAGCCAGACATTGACATGGTAAGCTTCTGGCCCTTAAACACCTGTTCCACCGCTGCCTATTTAGCAGGCTGTTTGTGCGACCTCTGCCTCTGAAGCAAACCGGCCTGTGCCACTGCTGCCCCTGAAGCAGCCTGCCTGTGCCACCGCTGCCCCTGAAGCAGCCTGCCTGTGCCACCTTTGCCCCTGAAGCAGTCTGCCTGTGCTTTTTCTGTCCCTAAACATTCATTCACCCATTCATTCTCCCGTGCACCCCCTTACCTATCTTGCAGATTTTACTGGTCCGGGTGCCGGCCGAGCATCACTGGGACTGGCATCTATGTGGCCCAACGGGAGGAAACTCTTTTCCCGCGCAGGTAAGCTGCTGGCCCCCATTAAGCGGCCGTCAGGCCACCGGGCACCCCCCGATGAGTGGCCCATCCCGCCCCCCTTTAGATACGCAACTGGGAACATGTAGGAGCAGTCTACTGCTGTCCGCTGGCACGTCCTCATTCCTAGGGGGTGATGGAAGTAGTGGATAATGGGTGTATCTGTCATACCTGCTCTGAAGGAGGTGGCACCCTGAAGCTATTGGGACCTGCCGGAATTTTGTGCTTGCGTGTTGCCAAGCTGTGGTGTCTGTCTCTGTGCAGTTCTCATTCCCCTTGAGTTCTTTGCTACAGCTAGCTGACCTTACTTGACCGTGTTTAACCTCTCTGCTTTTGACCTTTGGCTTGCTACATGGATTATCCTGTCTGTGTCCTGTCATAAAACCTCAGCTTGTCAACTCATTGTGAACCAGTGCCACCTGCCTTGACCCTCTGGACTGATTATTGACTTTGCTATCTGGTGTTACGGACTACCTGCCTCTGGGGTGACGGGACTGTGCATGCACGCAGTATGGTTGTCAGGACTGGGGTAGGAACGTTTGTGCATGCACAGTCCTGTACCCCGCCTAATTTCCTGTATTGTATTGTAAAAGTGCAACCCAATTCAGGAACAGTATTTCAATAACTGAAACACACAATATGCATTGTATAGTCCTGTGCCCTATCTACTTTGTAACAAATGTTAGTGATTTATTGTTTTGTGTTGTCCAAAAATAAAAGGTTCTGTTGTTAGCATAAGTGTATTACTAAGGTACAACTTAATGAGAAAATGGGGAAATATTTAAATAGGTTCTAAATGGATTTTTACATTGAAAAACAGCCCCAAAATACATCAATTATTATATAAAAAGAAAAAAAACTTCTACTGCTATCCCAGTAAATTAATAAAATAAACTATATTTATATTTGTATAGCTTCTCCAATAGACCCCACCCCAGTAAACTGTCTACACAGCACCACTTGTCTTGACACTTGCAGTATTCTAGAATGTAACACTGTCAATGACTGTCTGACATTACTAACTCCCATCCAGGGCCGGCCTTAGGGGTGTGCGACCTGTGTGGCCGCACCGGGGCGCCATGGCAACAGAGGCCCTGCCCGGGACTTAAGTTAAAACATCAGGGTTTTTTTTAACTTTATTTAACACGGAAGATGTCCCAGACAGGGGCGCCAAGCAGCCGCTTGTGAAGTTTTCAGCAACAGAGTTTTCAGCAACAGAGGCCCTGCCCGGGACTTAAGTTAAAACATCAGGGTTTTTTTTAACTTTATTTAACACGGAAGATGTCCCAGACAGGGGCGCCAAGCAGCCGCTTGTGAAGTTTTCAGCAACGGCTCGGCGCCCCTCAGTCTCCGTGACTCCGTTGCGGTGCCGGCGTTTCATGCTGAGCGTCGGCACCGCAATGGAGTTATTCTGGCATTCAACTGTGAAGCGTGCACTGTAGCAGAGCGGGAAGACGGACGCCTGCTTCCACTGCAGGACTCCGGCAACAAGGTAAGTAAGGATAGGGAGAGGGCATAGAAGGGGCAGGAGAGGTAGATAGTGAGAGGAGGCCGGGGGGGGCAGTGAGAAGAGGCAGAGGTGCTCCCATCAGTCTGTGTCTGCTACTGACAAGTTAAAATGGTGTCAGCACACTTATTTATTTAATGCTTATCCCTTCCCCATTTAAATGCTGATCATAGTGAAAAAGGTAAGGAAAAAGCTCCACAGGTTCTTGGACCCATTAATCACAGACATAACCATCAATGAGACCATTGCCCTCGATTTTATTTTTTGGCTACTTCTACATATCAGTCTTTGATATGTACCCTTCTACACACAGTCACTTTCATCTTTACCTCATCAAAGAGTGACAAAATGGGTTGTAATAGTGCCAAAACGTGGAATCTTAATGAAGGAATCTTAACAAGATTATCAGACATTCGTACAGCCATAAAAAAACAAAGAAAAAAAAAGGAAATAAAAAAAGTTTGTATGAATCCAAATGCATAAGTCTAAAGCAGGGGTCCTCAAACCACAGCCCGCGGGCCGCATGTGGCCGGGTGTTTTTGCCTCAGGACATCCATGTGTTCCGAAAGATGCTTTCGGAACACAAGGATGCCTCTGTGAAGTCCCTGTGGCACGCGTTTACTTTAAAAACGCGGGGACTGCCGGGAGCAGGCGCACGCAGCGACGTCACTGACGTCCCATGCGTGCACCCATGGCAACCGAGTGCGGAGAAGAAGAGAAGAAGCAAGGACGCGTGCTGGAGGTAAGTGTTTACCAGCGGCGCGTCCCTTCGGTGTTCTGTTTTTTTTTTAACTATAGTCCGGCCCTCCAACGGTCTGAGGGACCATGAACTGGCCCCCTGTTTAAAAAGTTTGAGGACCCCTGGTCTAAAGAATACCATTTGAAGGACATTTAATAATGGGACACTTTTCCCTCGGATCCTATAGAAGCACCATACCCATAGGCCCAGGTGTAGAAGAGTATTAATACCATACATATCTTTGCCGCCAAACCACAGAAAACTAATAACTATAAAGTCTGCATTGCACATACCACACAGCACATTAAAATCACAGACCAAATATAGTGGATATATTCTCCACACCACAGTTCTTAGATCACCCACTTAGATTACCAGAAGGTGGAGCTGTGTTTCTACGTATAGGAGCAGCAAGTCTATATCCACAAATAATTTCTGTGTTGGACTGGTAAGGGGGCTAAGACATCTAGAAACATAATGTTTGATGGTATATTAATGCATATTATTTTTATGGTTACGTTGTTAATGCTTGTTTCTCTAAAGAGACATGACTTTAACATATAGACTTTTTGACCACTTTGTAATTTTTTTTTTGGCTGGGGCTGGGACATGGCCAGGAAGCCAACATCTGTATTACCAGAAGTAGTCACTGTACCATTTCAATCACATGGCTAGTGGCGAGCAGCACTTGAGATCCTTAGTAAAGTCATGTAAAGTACACATTTATTTTATCGCTAGGTCGAGCTCTTGTACTCACATACATACCCGAGTCACCCAATCCAAATAACTAGAAATCATTCTTTTTATCACACTTTTATTAAAATCCCAGGAACCAAAAGTGTTAAAAGGCCGTAAAAGTTATGGAGATTAGACTAGTGCTGCAACAACTAATCGATAAAATCGATAATAATCGATAATGAAATTCGTTGCCAACGAATTTCATTATCGATTAGTTGAATCGATTATTATCGATTATAAAATGAGGGTTTTTCAGAGCAAACGCTCTGAAAAATCCCCCTCATTATATAATCCGTTTAGTCTGACTCACCGTCTCACAGCAGCAGCTCCTACTTACTCCCCCTCCCTGTAATCACCGTGACAACTGGCCCCGCCCCTTCCTTCTCCAGGCCAGAACAACATGGCTGTGACACTCATCTAACTGTAAGTATATATATATATATA
>VKOC01020370.1:0-12550 GCA_009364415.1 Spea multiplicata
ATATTTTTCTCAATCATAGCTTTTATTAAACATGAAAAAATAATTAACATGAATTAATATTTACTGGTAAAACTTTTTCCCTATAGGGTAGTCTTATATTCAGGCTTTTTGTTTTTTCCCTAAATTAATATTTTGATTTTGGGGGGTCGTCTTATAATCGAGCAAATACGGTATTAAAAAATGAATCCCTCATTAAGTAAGGAAGGAGACTGAGCCGCAGTAGCTAAGGCAAGGCACAGGACAGGCATCGACAGGCAAACAAATCCAGCAAAAGGCGGAACCCACCCCAATAATAAAAAATAACAAGAACTGACTCCCCAGAGTTTGAGCCACAGAGGCAGGACAGACACTTGCACACAGACACATCCAGTCATGTGGTACAGGACTGAATTTACCCTCAATATTAGATAAAACAACAAGAATTCATTTCCCAGAGTAAGGAATGAGATTGAGCCACAGAAGCAGGTCAGGGCACAGGAAAGGCACTGGCAGACTCATCCAGCCATATTGTAGAAGACTGAATGGACCCAGGAGGGTCAGAAGCAGTAGTAGTAAAGCAAGTGGCATGGGCAGGCACTGTCAGATAGAATTGGTCACCTCCGAGTAACTACACTCAGTTTTCCCCTGATGCAAAGCTTTGGTGTTTCATACCAAAATTGGTAAGATGTCCTCAATGCCCTGTACACCAGATGAGGTAGTAGTGATACTGGTATTATTTTTTTCATGGGAGTTTTGGTGATGCTGGTGGTAGTGGTGCCAGTGCATGTAGGGTAGCCAGTGGCAAAGGTGGGAAAAAAAACTTAGGGTAGGAGGAGTGTAATCTAGAGACACGGTATGGGTTGCATTCAGCCCCATTAAACTGCTAGACAGAGTGAGCTGCCCCATTCTGTAATAACCACAAAGCAGAAAAACCTGACGCACGTTTCGCTGGCAAGACACCAGCCTCGTCAGGAGAAATGAGATTTAGGTTTCAATAACTAGTTAGCCTTATCAAAGAGAGCTTTCTCTCAGAATTCCTTAATATGGAATGATGGCTACAAAACGCCACAAGCATATTTATTAGCAACCCCTATTGGGGGACACGGAATCTACAAATTATATCACACTTGAAAAATTATTGAAAAACATATTAAATTGTGGTGGGGTGTCGATGAGTCATTTCAATGTAAATGGGACAATGTTCACATAAATTTATGGAACTAATCTGTATTAAGGAACAGGAGAGTCTGGATAATATAACTTCGCAACTAAAAGTGGATACTGATGAAATTAAAAAGTTGTAGTCAGACAACACGTATTCTGAGCGTGTATTTTTTTAAAATAATCTGGTTTTAAAAACCATATTAGAGATTGCAACTCACGTATAGGGACCAAAATGATTTTTTTGTCAGAATTGGATTTTTATACAAAATAGAAGGGGCATTTCCCAATAATTATGATTTAGATCAGACATATGAAACAGAAGACTCTAATACTAGTATTGACAGGGAGTTGGCTAGTCCGACCGACTACCCCCGCTGACTTGTGCTCCCTTAGCCTGGGACACACACTCTTTCCCCGGTTTCCCAGTCACTAGCCGAGACTCAGTGTAGGGTAAAAACCAAAACAAAGACTGATTTATTTTTCACACACAGCACTGGATATATCCAGTAAAATACACATTAACATAAAACAAGATATTGGGATACAAACTGCCCCCTTAATCTGCCTCCCAGAGGGTCCCAGCCTCCACTATCTATTACTGGCCCAAATCAGTTCCAGGGATGGCCGAGGTAAATGTCTGTAGTGGTGGAACTTCGGGGAAGGGGGGACAACATAATAATGCACCATGGGGTGGAGGGGTCTCATATTAAACTAAAACAATGGCGGTCACTCCCTGCTTGCAGATCCTGGCTGTCTGCCGGAGATAATACCCTCAGCAAGTCAGGTCTCTCCAGTGGTCCCAGTGATGGAGGGTTCCATCACAAGTATCTCATCAAAAAAACTTTTAGATCAACAACACAGGTCCAAACCAAATCTCAGAAACAGAGAGCTATGGGGGTACAACCGAAAAGGGGCAACTCCCTCATCCAAAAATAAAAAAAATAATGGACACTCAGATTGTGAATCTCTCTGAAATACAACTCAACAGCTATCACATACAGGATTTACAAAAAGGTTTGTCCTTTGTTCTCACACATAAATCTGACAGATTTAGGCGGGTTAAGAATATTAACCTTTTAGCTAGGAAATTGGCTTTGTACTATTTTTGGAACATAAAGACCTAAGTGAAACTAAACAAATTGCTTTTTCCATTACAGATTACAATGCCTCAAGGGCGTATGGCCATTGGAAAAAGAAACTGAGATGGATTCCGATATATTCATACCATCAGCAACACAATTTAGACCTAAAATCAATTCAGTTTATGTATAGGTGATTATCCTCATATTAGCCTTTTTGTTCAACTTGTAATCGAGCCATTAACACAAATACATCAACCCCTATGATATATAATCTAATATATACTGCATCCTCCTTAAATAATTCTACAATACCTCCAATCCTGAAAAAGCCTGCCCCCCTGGACCTGACTGATCTGTCCAACTACCATCCCATCTCTACTCTATTCTCTACCCCCAAGCTTCTTGAAATAGAATTGTCTATACTCAACTAAGTTTCTTGACTCCTATTTCTTACTCAACCCTCTTCAATCTGGATTCTGGTCTCTAAATTCTACTGAGGCTGCCCTTACTAAAGTTACTAATGACATACTCACCGCTAAATCCAAGGGCCACTACTCTATGCTAAACTACTTGACCTTTCTGCTGCTTTTAAAAAAGTGGGCCACCCTTTACTCCTTCAAACTCTTCATGAGTTTTGTCTCTGTGACACTGCTTTCTCCTGGTTCACAACCTGCCTTTCTGATTGTACCTTCAGCGTCTCCCTCTCCAGTAATGCCTTCCCTCCACTCTCAGTTGGGGTAACCCAAGGTTCAGTTCTAGGGCCCCTTCTATTCACTCTTTACATTACCTCATTTGTCTAACTCATTTCATCCTTTGGCTTTCAATACCACCTGTATGCTGATGACACCCAGATCTACATATCCTCTCCTAATCTCTCTCACTCTGTTTTAGATTGTGTAACTAACTGCCTTGCCTCTGTCTCTAACTGGAAGTCTGCACGTTTCATAAAACGTGATTTTGAAAAACTTCTCATATTCCCTCCCTCCAGTGCTAACATCCCCCCATTAGATATTCTAAGTGTCAATGATGCAATAATCTCTCCATCCCCTCCGGCTCGCTGCCTTGGTGTCATTTACTCCCCACATTCAGTTTATCTAAAAAAAACTGCCATCTTAAAACCATTGCCCACATCTGTCCCTTCCTAACACAAGATGCCACTAAGGATCTTGTCCATGCTCTCATCTCTCTTGCCTCAATTTTTGTAAGTCTGTCTTAACTGGTCTCCCTGATAACCATCTCACCCCTCTACAATTCACCATGAAAGCTGCTTCCAGACTTATCTTCTTCTCCTGCCTGTGAGCTTCAGGATTCATTTAAACATTTTCACTCATCTCCAAATATACTCCTAACCAGTCTCTCTGCTTATCCAATGGTCTCCTTCTGTCTTCTCTTCTGGTTTCTAGTTTGCATGCAGTCTTACCAGAATTATCAAGGGCTGCCCCAATCCTTTGGAATGCCCTCTCCCAGTCTACCCTTCTTTCCCCCTTTCTTTGGTCCATCAAATCCCTTAAGACCCACTATTTTAAGGATGTCTACGAACACTTTAACACCCTTGCTCTCATATTCCTTTAGCTCCCTTTTTCCAAGTTCATTTCCTGCACTACTTATACTAGTGTTGCTGGTCCATCTCTAACAATGGCACTTTTACCTCTTGTATAATACACTCTAAGTCCCTTTTGATTGTAAACTCTTTTGAGCAGTGCTCTCCTCACCTGTTGTTTCTGTATGTCATCGTCTTATGTTATTTACTAATTGTCTACCCTTTGTACAGTGCTGCAGAATCTAATGGTGCTCTTTGGCCTGTTTTAGCCTCTACCACATCTGTGAGGGTTATCCACTTATCTACGACCCTCTGATTAGGGAAGACCGCATGGATGTCTGAAAAAGAAATGTTGCCATTACAGCTTCTTCAAATTTTACATTTTTATTTAAATTGTAAACAAATGTTTGGTCTGTCATATCAAGTAAGCTTTGACATGCTAATTTATTAATTTATTATTTAACTGTAGATAGTGGGTAATATTGTTCCTGCGTGTAGTCGCTAATAAAATGCTGGCTGTCAACAGAGATAATCTTGGGATGAGGCATTAATAGGAAGGAATGGGTATAGTATGGAAGGGGAGGAGCATCAACAGGAAGAGGTGGGAATAGAAGATGTGGGTCATTACATGACATCTGAAAGGAATCTTACAAAACAAGTGAAAACAAAGCAGAGTTTTGTCATTGTTTTTGATTTCACTCACCCTCATTCACTCTCCCATGCTCTTTCACACTCTCACTCATTGTTCTCAGGTTTTCTCACATTTTCATGCAGGCACCCAGACTAGGCCTTGAGGTGCCTGTGAGGTGGCTGAGCGGGCTTTGCAGCCTACCGGATCGAGGGCTCTGGGTTTGTGCCTCCAGTCTTCTGTGGAGGAGTCTGCAGCAGTGGGTTGCAAATAGGGGCACCGGAGGCATCCAACGCGAAGTTCATCTCTCTCAGGCTTCCTCCAGGACTCCTGGTGCTGCTCCAGTGAGTAGGAGTGTAAGTAGGCCTGTAAGGGCTTCACGGAGGGTGCACCAAGATGACGGAAGCCATGACTTCCTGTGCCGTTGATGCTCATTTACCTCCTTCTGTGTAGCGGGGAGCTCCCATTTTTGAGTAGTCCTGCTCTTTTGATGAAGAGGCTGTTAACCCCTTCCCTGTTATGCCTATCCTGACTTTCCTTCTCCACTCAAACTCTCCTGTATCATTCCTGGGTCCCCTGAGCAGAGAGTAGGATGTCTCATTCCTCTTTTTGTCCAAGGTTTCACCACCACCTCTCCACGCTGTGACGGAAGCAGTTTCTTGCCCAGAGGTGCAGTTTCGGGTTGCTGACTGTTTGGATCTTCTTAACACATCAGGCGATGCTTCTGCTTCCACGGCGCTGCATCTTTCCAGATGGTCTCTAAACTGTGAGTATTCCTCTGTTCCTATGGCCGTGGGAATTCTCTGGGTCCTGCCATAGGGGATTTCTTATCTGGTTTCCTAGATAAGTGGGAGCTCGGGGTGCGACAGGACCCAAGGTGCCCCTCCCGTGGATCTGGAATCACTTGCGTTCGCTGTGGGTGGTATGGGATGAGTGGGTGTTGTTGGAGAAGTCATTCGGACCGTTTCGCAATAAGTGTGACCGAACTGACTGACAAGATTTATCTTGCAGGAACACAGTGTCCTACCCTGCATCAGAGTCTCCTTTGATTTGCTGAGCATGGCAGTACCATATACAATTGTCAATCTAAGGTTCTACAAGGTGAACTTTCACATTAAATATCGATCTAATATTTCACCATTTTCCAAGCAAAAATTTCAGGATATAGGTAGTTTAAATTAAATTTGTTAAGCTATGAGCTAAGACAATTTATCTTCAATTTATCTTTGAGGTAGTATTTATGATATGATACATTCATGATATTGTTTATATGAAAACTGAGGGCATGCTGAACAAAACAAACGTAGAAATGTTTAACATTTCCTTGCTGTGTCGAAAAGATTCCACTTTACTATAACTATATGTGACATTGAAATATTTCTGAACAATGAACTGGAACATTTAAGCTTTTATTCCCTTTAACTACAGTATATTTACTACAGGTGTAATCTTGTAACCATAAAATCCACTTTAATGCAAAGAATAATCATTTCCCAGTTCATGAATCTTTCTCACGGGAGATAATTGTTTTTCTTTTCTCTGTGTAAGCAAAATGCATTAAGAAAGAGAAAATGGGAAATATCACACACCTATTTATTAAGGGTCATTCTGCCAAACAAATCATGGTGTTTTCTGAAATACACAATTGCACCTCAATATTACACAGTGGTATGTGATGAGGTGCAATCATTAGCATTGAACTGATTGTCAGAATTTAATAGAAGCATACGTTGTACAGACCATAGTATTGATGGGTAGTTCCAATAGTTATAATTTGTATTTAATCAGTGTTTTCCTTTCTGGCAGGATTAAAAACAGTTTTTTGATAATTTATTAAAGATATTTATTTATGTATAGGTCACATATTTATATATTAAGAAAGGTTTCTGTGAAGTAGACTTTTCTGACCTGACTAGATACGTATCACTTTTTGTTCTGAAAACATGCCCCATCCGTGATTTAAGCCAAGTTGTAATTGTCATAGAAAAGGGCTGCTGTAACAGTGGACAAGGCTTAGGAATCACTGTCCCCAGGATAGCATTCAACTCTTTCTTGATCTTTTTGGGGCGAATTGCAATTGAAGCCCTTTGAATCCCCAGTTGCTTCTCTAAGAACAGCTAACTCAGTCTGCATAATAAATATTCCTGTTATTGGTCCAATTTGTCTTGAGATATCCTTAGTGTCCTTGTCCTGGTGTCCATACTGAAACCAGAAAAAGAATATTGTGAGTGGGAATCGACTTTGGAAAATTTACAATTAGACCTTAGATCTTGGAAAAGGGAGATCAGATAATCTCTATGCTGGGACAGAACCGACACATTTGGGCTCAGTAACAGAATATTGTGTAACTAGTAAAGACAAATGAATTATTTGTGTCTATCACTGCTTTCATAATTCTGACAAAGGTGTTAGGTGCATTGTAGGGGCCAAACACCGAACCGCCCACTCGTAAATTTGACCTTTCCAGTGGAACCTCAGAAATTCCCTGTGTTTTTTGGTAAAAAGAATTGAATGGAAAGCATCTTTTAATTTGCTGCAGTGAAGATTGGAACGTACTAGCCCGGAACCTTTTTCTGTCCCCATTATTATTGTTATTTTTTGATTGTATGTTATTTCTTCATCCATTTTTGAAGTAAGGGGCAGAGGAATTATACAGAGCAACCTAGGTAATGCATTCATCTTTATCAAAACTACAAATAAATTAGACCAATTGTTACTCTCTCTACATACCACTTACCCTTTAGTAGTTCCCATAAGTCTTAATTTTAAGACCTGATTACCCTTGTAAACATTTGAGTACCATATTACATATCAATAATACAATGCTAAAACTATACATAAAACATATATATATCGTAATGTTTAATATACTGTGCAATTATGCTAATACGTATCATGCAAATATAATTAATACATTGGTACATTTAGCTGCCAGCTGATATTTATAAACTATAACTGCTGAAACTATTATGTGTGGATTTTAATTTGTGGCTTAACAGTTTAAGTAGTTTGAGGTTGCCAGAAGCCTGTGATATCTTCTCATAATATACCGTGATCAGTGGATATTTTACTTGATTACTGAAAGCTTGTGTAAGTGTGGCCAGATGGTACCATTTCTATGCCAGAATTACTTAGAAAAGTCTGCATAGAGCTTAATTGGTTCACACATAGTGGACTATACTGAGAGCTCACAGGCAAAAATCTATTAACAGTGTCTTCCATGGTTTTAATTAGCACATTTTATATTGCAGTATTTTTCATTGTTAATAATAAACGTGTAGACTGAGATCTAAATGTAGACCATATATCAGTTGACTTTGGGTTTAAAAACCGTTTTGTCTGAAATTGCTATTTGAAAATAATTGAGGATTCTACATGGCTGTGCTGTCATATTTTGTGTCTGTTAAAAATAAAACAAAACAAAATTAAAATGCCTCGGTTTTTCCATCTGTCTAGACTTGTAAAGTACAACAGGACTGTCCAACAATTTTCTTATGACATGAACTCAATTGTTCACAAACTCTGGAGAAAGAATGATTGTTATGGGGCCACTAGTTCTTTTTTCATTTTATTTTTTTCCAGGGGAAACTAACGATAATCCTTTCAAAGTCGTTCAATATTTCTTCAGCTGTCACTAAAAAGATTCTTATACTTTGCCGTCCAATTCGATATTATTTACGGTATTATTTTTACTGGCCTGTCGTTCATCTCTTACATCTCGTCCTTATCAATTACTTCATAAGGATCTTGGTTCTACTTTATAATACTCATGCATTTCAGAAGGACAGTCATATTCAGGATCAATTAAATCTACCACTTCTGCTATTACTAATTTTTAATTTATGCTGTTCGAGTTTTCAATCTCATATACCGTATAGGATCTCCACCATCAAAAGCAGAACCAGGGCAGTTCATAAAAAATTTGGTCTGAAAAACGTCAAACAAAAAAAGGCTTGATTTCAATCAGGTCTAGTCCTAATTGAACTAGATTTTGCAGGATGGGACAAGGTTGCATTACAACACCCTGTCTTAACAACAATTTTCTAATATTGAACTAATGTTCATTATTATTCTTAACTTTGTGGTATTCCAGCTGACTATGTTAATATTTTGGACATAGATGTCATATTAGAGCTGTAGGTATCTACAAAAAAATCACTGTCAAAAATTGAGAAGATAGCATGCAAGAGGTGCTTCTGAGTACTTTACTCATAATTTGTTTCGGTTTTGACGGTTCCTCTTTAATTCAGGTTCAATTATTATTTGCTGGATAAATAAATTCTATGCAGGTTTGGAACCTTCTGTACTAGATAAAAAAAGTTTCCATACAAAGAACAAATTACCTAGGGCATATATTTGATGATGTGCACTTTGCTGATTCAGTACTTTTTGGTAATCTTTTAGATTCTTGTATGAGCCAAAAGCAAGTGTCCTTCCTAAGATTCTTCTAAGTAATTATTTAAGCAAAATCTGTGTTCTCATTGTTAATTCTCTACCAAAATATTGTTGCAGTGTAATAAATTCTATGAATCGACATCCATAATTTTAACTAGTATAAAGTCTGCAAGCCACTTTAGCTGAAAAGCTTTATATGGAGAAATGAATAGAAAGATCCTTTCTCTGTTCACACCACATTGATATCCTGTGCCATGTAAAGTAACACATGTCGCTTTATTCCTTCTCACCTCACATTTCTTCTGTTCCTTCTGTTCATCATCTCAGCTTCTGTGGAATAGTGGGTTACACTTTCAATACAGTAACAGTTGGTGATGTTCATTTGCATGTGGGTCATGCCGTGAAATCAATTAACACTTTAAAGACTCCCACTGTATCATTTAACATCGTGCTGGGTCATGACATAATAATCATTATGTGAATCTGAGCAATAAAAAGTATGACTGCACAACATAAAATATATATATATATACAGTATATATAAAAATATATATATATATATACATATAAATATATAGAAAATTAAGAATTGTGTCTTTTTCCTTTGCATATAGCAGATAAAAGGGAAATAAAAAAATGAAAATAATGCTAAACATGGATTTAAGTGACTTTGAACATGGCATGGTTGTTGGTGCCAGACGGGCTGGTCTGATTATTACAGACACTGTTTTTCTACTGGGATTTTCACGCACAACCATCTCTAGGGTTTACAGAGGATGGTCTGAAAAAGATAAAATATCTAGTGTGCGGCAGTTGTGTGGACAAACATGCCTTGTTGATGTCAGAGGTCAGAGGAGAATGGGCAGACTGGTTCGAGATGACAAAAAGGCAAGGTATGCAGAGTGCCATCTCTGAAGGCACAACACATTGAACCTTGAAGCAGATGGGCTACATCAGCAGAAGGCCACCCCAGGTGCCACTCCTGTCCGCTAAGAACAGGAAACTGAGGCTACAATTTGGACAGGCTAACCAAAATTGGACAATGGAAGACTGGAAGAACGTTACCTGGTCTGATGAGTCTTGATTCCAGCTGTGACATTCAGATGGCAGGGTCAGACTTTGTTGTAAACAACATGAAAGCATGGATCTATCCTGCCGATTCAGGCTGGTGGTGGTGGTTTAATGAGGGACATTTTCTTGGCATACTTTGGCACAATTGAGCATTGTTAAAATGCGACAGCATACCTGAGTATTGTTGCTGACCATGTCCACTCCTTTATGACCATGTTGTATCCATCTTCTGATGACTACTTCCAGCAGGATAATGCACCATGTCTCAAACCTCACTTCATCTCAACCTGGTTTCTTGGACATGACAATGAGTTCACTGTAGCCCAATGGCCTCAACAGTAACCAGATCTCAATCCAATAGAGCACCTTTGGGATATGGTGGAATTTGCATCATGAATGTGCAGCTGACAAATCTGCAGCAACTGCCTGAAGCCATCATGTCCATATGGACCAACATCTCTGAGGAATGTTTCCAGGACCTTGAAGAAAGTATGCCATGAAGAATGAAGGCAGCTCTGAAGGCAAAAGGGGGCCCAACCTAGGTGTACCTAATAAAGTGGCCAGTGAGTGTATATTTCTATTGGAAGGGGTACAAGATGTTTGGATATTTATTTTTACATTTATTACATTTTTATTATAACAATATTCTTGCTCCTAAATAAACTTAGTTTAACTGGGGAAGGTACATGTGTGTACAGAATTTTTACTTCATCACCATCTTGCTGAATCCTTACTTGATAATAATACATAAACATGGCATAATGAGAAGGCTACACTTAACTTGAACAACAGGGGACTTATGAACAGAGAGAAACTTGTGGTGTGGTGAACATGGCGCACGATCATAATGCAAACGTTGGCTGAAATGCTAGATATTAAATGCATTCCTATATGTTTACAGAGTATTAAAAGCAGGATGTCCTTTCACTCTTAATAAGAATGTACAATTTGAGGTTAAGTGGCTACATGGAGTGAGACAAATCCCAGGAGCCAGTTAACTGCTTCTCCTATACTTTTCACATTATGTTTTTGAAACATTGATTTATATGGATGGAAATACAAAATCAGACTACTTTAGGAGATTTAATGTCTGGCTCTTAATAAGTATGGTCATGGGTGTAAAAAAAAATCAAAGGGATATATTATTTTTTAAAATATCTACAATCTTGTAAATATCCTTAAAATAGTAATGAATACCCTCTTTTTGCGTATAGAACATAAATAGTAAACAATAAACATTGCTTGTAAGTAATAAACAATAAGAAATATGTATATATTTTTATCATGCCTTTCATTTATTTATCCAGTTTCGGTGAAGTGTTGTTAATGTAATAGTTATTTGTTGTGGAAATTAATTGCGCTATGATCCCAGCATATGGTTCCCCCCCGCAGATAATAGATGTTCAGTAAAACTGAAGAATTCTGAAAAACGTAACTGCTCAAAACAAAACATTTCAGCACACAGTGCAATACTGTAAAAGGTATTTTATTAATAATAAATACATTGATTATCTATTTACCTTACTTTATGTTTTCTGGATTTGGTATAACTATGCCACCCTGTTGTCCACATGAAAACACAAACTACTCTGAATGGCAATTATAATTATACACTCAATACATAATTTAAATGGAAATGTTAGCTTTTAACCAAGATTGCTTATGCCTAAAGAACATTGATAATGTGGTATTGTCACAATATTTTACAACAAAATACTTACTTTTACTACATCATTAAATCTATTTGTTATTCACTCTTAATTGAACCTTACTTGCCTAGAATTAATGAGTAACATTTTGCCTATAAAGGAAAATAAAGCAATCCAATGTGTGTAATTTAAAAATCTCCTTATTTATACATAATAGGTACTACCTTCTTTAAAGCAGTATGAAGAAATATGCTATTTTTAAAGGGAAAAAATCAGTGTTTTGCGACTCAGTATATTTGCTTAGGTGAATTAAAGGGTCAGCAATGCTTCAATAAAAATAGATTTTATGTAAAATAACACAATAGACATGTTTGTGAGGTTGTGCCCTTTGGAAACAATTCAGCCTCATCTTATTTAATGTATATATTTGTATAACCCACCAGTGATGTGATTGTAATGCAAACATTTGTTTTTGAGCTAGAAAACAGTTGGACATCTTCAATTGACTTGCATGGGCTCCATTCAGCTTAATGGATCCTAAGGAAGTCTAAGGTACCGATTCAAGTCAAGTCAATTGATTTTCCAAACACTGGTGCCATTTTCTATTTATTTATTTTTTTAGCAAGGTATTGCAAGGTGAATTTTTCATTATCGATATGAAATTTAACTGAAAATCACAAGATGAAAGCGAATTAACTGTAAATTATTTTTTTTTTATTTCATGTTTACGTTAAATCCAAGGTGAGCTAGACACTTCTTTTTTAATAAAAAGTAAATGTTTTAGTCATATAAAAAAATCTGATTTCGGTTACCTTGAGTGAACGCCATATATCCATTATATATTAGATCACAGACATTTCACATTGGTCCAGTGTATCATTAAAGCAGCTAGCAGTAATCCTAACATCACACGCCGGTAATATCAGCTCTTGAGTCAACAGAGCGAAATGGGTTTGAGGATATTCTCACATAAGCACAGGTGGGTGACTTTGTCTTACAGATCTATGCCTGTTAATCAAACTGCCGCCTGAAGGACTTTGAA
>VKOC01020371.1:0-12734 GCA_009364415.1 Spea multiplicata
AACACAAACACCTAGACACAAATATCTATAGTGTAACACTTGGAGGACCAGCGTTGCAGGAACCTGATACACAGTAAGTTTCCAGACAGATGGATTACTGTGTGGTACCTGGTAATAGCGCTCAGTACTATGCACCCTTAGGACCGCAGGACAGTCAGAGACAAGAAGTCATTTCAAGGATGAGACCAGATACCTTACATGAAAGAATCACAGGTAGCCTGAAGAGACATGGAGAGGTGCAGATAGAATCCGATAAGGAGGGTTCTCCTCTTACATTGTCTGTGATGGCTTGAGTTGGTAAAATGCAAAAGAGCTTCCCCGGTGAGGGCTTGTCGGAGACGACAAACGGGACAAGTGGTTCATCCAGAGACTGATCGCGGAAAAGGGCTGATACACAAACACACACAAACACTCACACTAACACAGACAATGGCACCAACTCAAACACCTTGACACAAACACTTGGAGGACCAGCCTTGCAGGAACCTGATAGACAGAAGGATTCGAGACAGATGGATTTCAAGCGGTATGGTACCTGGCAATATAGCTCAGTACTATACATCTTTTGGACCGCAGGAGAGTCAGAGACAACAAGTCACTTCAAGGATGAGGCCAGAGACCTTACATGAAAGAATCACAGATAGCCTGAAGAGACATGGAGAGGTGCAGATAGAATCCGATAAGGAGGGTTCTCCTCTTACGTTGTCTTTAATGGCTTGAGTTGGTAAAATGCAAAAGAGCTTCCCCGGTGAGGGCTTGTCGGAGACGACAAACGGGACAAGTGGTCCATCCTGAGACTGATCGCGGTAAGGGGCTGATACACAAACAAACACACACTAACACAGACAATGCCACCAACACAAACACCTTGACACAAACACTTGAAGGACCAGCGTTGCAGGAACCTGATAGACAGTAAGTTTCCTGAGAGGTGGATTACGAGCTGTGTGGTACCTGGTAATAGCGCTCAGTACTATGCACCCTTAGGACCGCAGGACAGTCAGAGACCGCAGGACAGAGACAACAAGTCACTTCAAGGATGAGGCCAGAGACCTTACATGAAAGAATCACAGGTAGCCTGAAGAGACATGGAGAGGTGCAGATAGAATCCGATAAGGAGGGTTCTCCTCTTACATTGTCTGTGATGGCTTGAGTTGGTAAAATGCAAAAGAGCTTCCACGGTGAGGGCTTGTCGGAGACGACAAACGGGTCAAGTGGTCCATCCAGAGACTGATCGCGGAAAGGGGCTGATACACAAACACACACACTCACACTAACACAGACAATGCCACCAACACAAACACCTTGACACAAACACTTGGAGGACCAGCCTTGCAGGAACCTGATAGACAGTAAGATTCGAGACAGATGGATTTCAAGCGGTATGGTACCTGGCAATATAGCTCAGTACTATACATCTTAAGGACCGCAGGAGAGTCAGAGACAACAAGTCACTTCAAGGATGAGGCCAGAGGCAAACAGGAAGAATGGTCCATCCAGAGACTGATTGCAGAAAGGGGCAGTTACACTAACACACACAAACACTAACACAGACCAAGCCACTAACACAAACACCTAGACACAAATACCTATGGTGTAACACTTGGAGGACCAGCGTTGCAGGAACCTGTTAGACAGTAAGTTTCCTGAGAGGTGGATTACGAGCTGTGTGGTACCTGGTAATAGCGCTCAGTACTATACACCCTAAGGACCGCAGGACAGTCAGAGACAACAATCACTTAAGGATGAGGAAACAACAAGTCACCTTAATGATGAGCAAGAGACCTTACAAGACATCCTCTCTGAGGAGAGGTGCAGGTAGAATCTGGTGAGGAAGGCCCACACAAACGGGGTGAGGGGTATGTCTCTCTATAGCTGTATATTCTGAAGGTATCATGTTTTTGCCAGTAGCTGATATGTAGAGCTTTTAATGTAACTAACTTTTTCTGTTGCTTTTTTTTTAGAAGGGTGCATGATCAGCATATGTTCTTCAAACTCACCTGAACAAGTTATTAAGTTTCCATAGCCTGATATTAAGATCCACAGAGCCATCTTCACCACGTCCATTCTACTGCCAGTACGATTGTGCTTTAAACTACTGTTGAAATACTAACCTCTTATTGCCCAGAGGGATGGGTAGTCCTTTCAGCCATGGATCCCCAGAGGTTTCCCCCACAGGGGTTTTTCCTCTCCTGAGTGCTGGAGGATGACTCTAAGTGAGTCCAGAGGGCGCTTTCTTTACATTTGACTCCTACTTAACTTACTTGACCAGGCATTTGGTAAAAATTATGCTAAGTGGTACTACCTTGTAACTTTCTCTAATAAATGATATAATTTTAAATTTAAAATGTACTACTTGTCTTGTTTATTATTCTTCTTGTGACATTTTCATGCGGTTTAACCTATGGACCTCATCCTTTCTATTCACTTGGGAGAAGGGCATCTGATTTGAAAATGGACAATTCGGTATTTAGTCTCCATATCATTAAATAATGATATTTAATTCATTATTTAAAAGATGTACATTATTTCATATACTCCCTAGCTAATGATATTAATCGATATTAGTAGTATAGCAAATGATAATTGAGAAAGGTGGGTAGCATCTTCATGGACCATCACAGTAAGTTGGACAAAACTGAGGGTATGGGTGGAAAAGGCCTCATGTGAAGCTTATTTTAGCACTTTGGAGCTCTGATCTACTAATTTTAGATTCTACAGTGACAAATACATTATTATAATCGTATACTGGAATTCACTGTAACGTACTAGAACTTCCACATAGAGTTTAAGGGATTCCAACCATTATGGAAATAAATTGTTAAAAATAGGCAGCTGCACAGTTAGCATAAAGGACATTTTTAATTAATACTAAAGGTAAGTCATAAAAACACAAGAATGATGCAAAAAAAAAGTCTACAAACATTTTAAAAACAAAATATGTCATAATGGTAATGTAGCTAAGCGTATCCAGCTGTAATATATTCATGGAGTCTCTTCAAGGATGTGAACGATTGCGAAATAACACACAAGGGTAAAAAAATAAAAAAATATATACGATATAAAACGTTCTTCACATACATGAGGGACTTTCAAGAAACTTCAATTTTCTCCTTAACTTGAAGACATGGAACATAGGACAAAGTTACCCGGCAGAAGAACTTGAAAGCATTAGTTTTTATGGGAGCTTCGACAACTGTGTGGATGAGTCTTTGTCCTCCATGATGTGTCCTTATGCATGTGGTAGGCGTGAAGCCCATGTGGGTTAACAGAACCAGAGTGAACCTCTTAACACGTAACACGGATCCATTGAGTAGTTACCCATGTATGTATTTATTTGATTTGACTCACAAACACCTTCATTGACGTGTGACCATCACAATTACCAGTTAGCTCTTCTTCACTTACGTTGAAGATTAAAATCACGTAGAATTTGAGTGAGTGTGTTAGAAAAATGCTTATATTATCATAAATATTATTGCTGACAAAGACAGTAGAAAATGTCTAGTCTATGATATATCACGAGTTGCGCCAACATATCTACTAAGAGGCGTAACCTGCTTAAAAAGTAACCAATCAGAATGATGCATGCTATTAGAAGCAGATAAGAAATATAAGAAGTTATATAAACCATGTAATCCAAACATGTAATTAGACAACGCTTCGACTTTTGTGTGTTGTGTGCCTTGTCTCGATTATGCGCATGATCTAAATAATAAAATAACCTTTTCTGAGGAGAATTCGACCATTAATTCAACCAACATTTTGGTGCCCCGTGTGAGGAGGTCCTGACCGGAGACAGGGACGACGGTCCTGAGGAATCGCACCTCAAGAATCTGCATCTGGGGTAATAAAAGTCCTCCAGCTAAGATTGCTGTTAATTAGAGGCACTTCGCGACATCGTCCCTGAAACCGGCAGCGTCCTCCCGAAGATTTAGTACGGTCTTCTCTTCAGAAATGTGAGTAGGAAAAGTATTTCTGGGAAATATTATAAGAGGTCAAAGTCTGTCAGGGACTACTGAAATAAATAACTGCGTATGCATTCGATAATGAGAAATAGTACTTGGAGTACTGAGGCTGATCAGAAGAAATGTGCACAGGTAGTTAGTCATTATTTTTGTTGTTTGTAATTGTGGTAATACTGTTGGGGTTGGTTGTGGCTTGTATTATTGTGAAAGAGTATCACAAGACCTTAAAGAGAAAAGCTCTTATGGTCCAGGGACAGCTATACCAATCCATGTCACAAATCTTGTCTGAATGACACTGTCTGTGTGAATGACTGTTCAGGAGTCCTTTACGGCGAACGAACAGTTAATAAGGTTGTTGTTAATACGCCCCCCGGCATTTGTGAGAAGCTCTCTGTGATCAAGTGCTGGGATTGCAAGTGAACAACTTCGCTGCGAGAGTGATTTTCATACCTCTACTGTCTATGTACGGTATCTTATAAATACCGAGGTCCTTTGTTTAACCCTGTCCAGACGTGGTATCTTATAAATACCGAGAGATTTTCCTTGTTTTCTGCTTTGCGGTGAGATTGTATCATGGGGAAATCCCACAGTAAGGGAAAGAAACAAAAGGATGAGACTGTTTTCTTGTGGATAAAGAAGAAACCACTGAAAGGAGACAAACAGTTTATGTATAAACTCAATCCAGAAAATGTTTAGGCATAAATTCACATTGTTCAGGTTCAGTGCACTTAAAAATAGAGGGCAGATCCCTCAGGTTTCGGATGGCTGGACCATCCCGGTAAAGTCTAGACTCGGAGTGATGGATTTAAAAGAAACTACGTAGTGACTAAATTATAACATTCCAAATTCTATACCGTGTTTCCAGCTGGTTTCAGAATCTGTTAAATGTATGTCTTGTCTGTTATCTGTGATCGATCATATATTATATGTAGAGTCGACATTAGAAAAGCTTTTTATCTTTTTATTCTAATGTTTTTATTCAGATGCCTTTTTTCAGAATTAATTTAAATAAGGGTTAATATTTTAAATGCTAAAAATTTATAATTAACACATATTTTGTTTTTCTGTAGTTTTTATGATATATATATTCTTGTTTTATTTTGTGTTCAAATTAATTTGCTTAAAGTAACAATATAAGTAACGCACCTCCTTATGGAGTAATCAAGGTCAGATATATCCGTTAACCATGTAGGTGCATAGAACATGAACGGAGAAAGATATTTAAAAAGCTACTGAATGTGTAAAAAGTCCAAAAGAGGATATAGGGGGGCTCTGTAACAGTTATCAATTAAATGGTGATTGTGAAGAAATAGAGAGAGCGCGTCGACGAATTTTGAAATCAGATTAGAGTTTAGTAGAACTGAACTGGAATGGGTCCGATAATCTAAATCCAAGACACCCACTCCCAGGGGACAGTGCTGATTTAAATAATCGATTAAATGTTTTTATAACTGCTTGCACAAACAGATGGGCTTGTAACACAAATTGGATGGAGATAAATAGATATAAGCAGCAACTAAAATATATTTGTGTCTGGGACATGCAAAGAGATAAATGTTTACATCGGTAAATATATGGTTAATCTCTGTACAGCGCCGTTGAATGATGTGTTAAAATATGCTAAGTAGTCTGAGAAATGATTAAAGAGAAAGTGAGAAATTTCGTAGCTGTGGCAAAAGCAGACAGTCGTACCGAGGCAGAAGAGATAGTGGTGATAGACGGTCACATGGATGTTATAATTGTGGAAAGGAAGGTTATTAAGTAAAAGAGTGTCCTGAGCCAGACAAGAGAAAGCAGAATTCCCCAGAGAAATGACTAATACAAGAAAAAGAGATATTAGATTTCTGTAATGTATATTATATATTATTATTGTCAAACTTGCCTGAAATTGATTTATTTGTAAATAACAAATGTGTAATATTTTTGGTAAATTCAGGGGTTTCGCAAACCCTATTCAATTATTCTATATACACGGGCATACAGAAAGGAACGGGTTAAAGGGAGTAAATGGGAGGACACATACCGAAAGCTTATCTGTTCCCCTCCAAATACAACATCCAAAATCTGGAAATATAATTACCCGCCAGTGTTATATTATCTGAGGTATGTCCCGGAAATCTCTTGGGAAGAGATCTAATTAAAAAGTTAGGAGTGCACATTGCGCCCGTGGGAGACAAGTTTGATGTTACAGTGGAAAGAAGAAATAATTTTCAAGGACGGCACGATCATTACTACTATGCTTTAAACATAGATTTTACTGAAAATAAGAGAAATAATACAGGCTGCCCTTTGTCTAAAAAACGATATTGGCGGTCTAAACAAGCTACTCTATGTAACAAAGAGTTTTATATTAACAACAAACCAATATTGCCGAAATCATTGTTTCGTTATGCAGCCTTATTGAGTCATGGGCTGAGCCATGTCTCAACAGGAGGGATGGTAGCCATTATAGATAAGGTGTTTACAACATTCGGATTCCAAAATTACTCTAAAAAATTTTGTGCTAATTGTTTTATCTGTGCTCGATATAATCCACAGGGAAACCTCAAACCTGCTATTGAGAAGTTCCCCAACCCAGAGTATCTGTTTCAATATATTTGCATGGATTATATTGAACTAAAAAAACGTGAAAATATGAGATATTGTCTAGTTATTGTTGATGTATTAACTAAATGGGTAGAAATATTCCCAACAGCCCACGCAGATGCAGATACAGTAGCCAAGGACATGATAAAAGAAATTATTCCCAGATTTGGAATACCAGAAAGAATATACAGTGACAATGGGCCTCATTTTGTCAATCAACTAATCTCCAGATTTGCACAAGTATTTGGTATACAATTAAAGAATCATTGCGCCTATCATCCTCAGTCAGTAGGGTTGGTAGAAAGAAACAATGGAACAATAAAGAATAAATTAAAAAGACTATGGCAGAAACTGGGAAGAATTGGATTTCTTGCCTACCTATGGTAAAATTGAGTATGCGTATTACACCCAATAAGCAAGGTCTCACCCCATTTGAAGTAATGTATGGGAGACCCTATAGTTTGCCACAGATAAAGGTAAAAGAGGCAAATGATGAAAGGGAATTAACCCTAGCAGATTGTATGGCAAAAATGTTGAATACCAGATTAATACAAACTGTTAATTCTTTTCCAGAAGCACAAGAGCCAATTCCAGAGAAATTGAGCGTTGGAGATTGGGTACTAATAAGGATAATCAATTAAAGAATTGGTCATCACCGAGGTGGGAAGGACCGTACCAAGTACTACTAACCACCCCCACGGCGTGTAAGATAGATGAAAGGAGTTGTTGGATACATCAGTCACGCTGTAAGAAGGTAACACCACTTGCTGGTAGTCACTCATTAAGTCTGGGTACAAAGGGGGGTCCAGACGATAGGTTGGACTCGTCTCAAGCCAGTGAAGAAATCCATTCCCCAAACCCTGAGTTGACGGCCAGGTAGGATGAAGGGGTGCTGTCTGCTTATAGTTTATTGGGTAGTGACTGATGTTTTTACAGTAATTCCTTATTCTAATGCTAATGCTAAGTGGGATGAGAACAAGAAGGTAACCAGATGGGAAGATATCAAAGCCCAAAATCTGACTTTTTCGCAAGAGCGAATAAAATCAAAATCTGTAAAAAGATTACGATCTGAATATACAACCTTAAATAATTGTAATAAATTGTTCTTTACTTTAAAGGAACCTATGAAGACGGATGAGAGACTATACACTATAGGTGTGTGGGTTTCCGGTAGAGACCCGCAGGGAGTTTTCGTTTTATCTTTTGCAGAAAATAAGATCCAAGCAGAAAAAGAGTTTCAGATCCAGGAAGAAAAACATATCGAGGAAATTGTGATAGTGGTAATTCGGTACCAATTTGAGTTCTCTTGATCAGATTGCCCTGGAAGCAGGATTTCATGAAGATAACATTTGGTTGAAATGGCTTCGATTTACTGTAAAGAGTCTAAACAAAGAGAATTGTATAGTCTGTGCAGAAGCTGTCCGCAGTTGGCTACGGTGCCATTTCCATTAACAAAAGAGAATGATCCAGTCAGATTTGACTGCATAATAAAGTTGTTTGATAAGACTTATACCCCACCTGGAAATGGAACTTGTCATACATTAGACTTGTTGTTTCCCAATTACCTCCAACGGTGCAAATATATGAGGGAAATTACACCTGTATGGAACTTCAGGGTAATAGCAGCTATTTTGTTTATAAAGATTTGTCTAATTCACTATGTATCAAGATTTTTTCCACAGGACTGAGACAGCCGACCCAGATCAGAGCAGATATTTGGTGGTTGTGTGGAGACCAAAGCCCTCGAAGGACTAACATCCTTATCAAATGAACTTGCCGAGAATGCAGGAATACATAATGTGTTCACCTCTTGGTTAGAAGGATGGTTCAGGCGATGGTCGGGAATGATAATATCCGGAATAATTACTATCACTATAGTATCCGCAGTATTGATATTCGGAGGATGCTGTTTTATTCCATGTTGCAGAGGACTTTTGAACAAGACAATTGATAAAGCTGTAAATCAGACTATGTACTCCCTGATCGACAAAGAAGAATATGATCAATTATTACAAGTATCTGAGACTCTACATATTAATGACGTTGTTGACATGAAAGATGAATTATCAGTGCTAATGACTGATACTGAAGATGAGGAGTCTAATATTGAATAATATTTTGATAAACAGGAGGGAAATGTTAGAAAAATGCTTATATTATCGTAAATATTATTGCTGACAAAGACAGTAGAAAATGTCTAGTCTATGATATATCACGAGTTGCGCCAACATATCTACTAAGAGGCGTAACCTGCTTAAAAAGTAAATGATGCATGCTATTAGAAGCAGATAAGAAATATAAGAAGTTATATAAACCATGTAATCCAAACATGTAATTAGACAACGCTTCGACTTTTGTGTGTTGTGTGCCTTGTCTCGATTATGCGCATGATCTAAATAATAAAATAACCTTTTCTGAGGAGAATTCGACCATTAATTCAACCAACAGAGTGGTAAAATGTAAAAAAAAATACACAAGTAACTATTCTTATTTTATTTAAAATTAAATCTATTTGTCCATTTTAACAAATTAGAACGGTACTTGCTTACACGATGTACAAAAATCGCTTTGTATTCAGTTAAAAATGTGGTCATTTTATATGATCATATCTGGACTCCTTTATCCAATGTTACCCTTGCTAACGATCTCCGTTAATGTGATTGTCCATACCTAGTTCTTCTTTGCATCCACCTACTAAAAGAAGGGGATAAAGAGCATTGAATGTGCTTATATATACAGAGCACTCAATTCAAGTTGTGTAGATGCAAAATCTGCATAAGTCAGGTGGTTGGGAATGTCCAAGCAAATTCAGGGCTGTTGGTAGTTATGGAAGAGCAGCGTAACTAGGCTGGTCGGTCTGTAAGTCCTTGAAGACTGCTTAGGACTTCCTTCTTCCATTGGTGGGGAAGTCCATGGTTTGTAGTACTTGGTGTCTAGTGGTGAAGCGGGAGAACTAGCCAATTTGTAATTTAATGTCGTTTGTGACAGTTCACAGGTGGGCTCCTGGATTTGCTTACATGTTGCTTACCTTACTGTCAAGCACTTCCACTGCCCACTCAATCGCTCCTTGACTATGGAGGCCAGCAGTGTCCATATCACGTTGCCAGTTCATCGTCCAAGTTGGAAGAGAGTTGTCCATATAGACACTGCCGGCACACTTGTGGAGAGAGGGAGCGGGCAGCAGAAAGCGATTGATGGTTAGGCAAGCAAAATGGTCTTTTTACTCTTAAGAATGAAGAACAAAGTTTAATGTCAACAATTACAACAACTAAGGAACCGAGGAAATACCCCTTGTGATTTACTACGGGAAACCAATTGCCTCTCTGGTGGCACATTTGCTTCCGATTACAACAGCTCGGGGGTGGGGGGGTTTGTAGGGTGTAGTTGTTCACATGAAACCATTGCTGTTCATGAATTTTCTTGCATATGCTGAACTTCCACTTTACATTCAAATGGGCAAATGAAGAAGTGAAACAGCTTGAGATATCTTCATGCTACTCATGGCCTCGGCATTTATCTGGGGGCTTCTTATTATTTTCTTGTTCTCAGGTAAGTGCCAAAAAATCATCGGCAGCTGCAAAAACTTTCCGAGGGGAACAGGGGGTAAGGACTAGTCAAATGTTCTTTCTTCACCTGCGCTTTAAGCTTATCTTCCCTTCTTTCACTACCTGCCACATTTTGGGGTCGGGGTACCAGTTTGATGACCACTTGGGGAAATTAATATAGGAACGCATGATTCTAGATTTATCTTATTAACTATTAATCATATCTATTCCTAAACCTTCTTCTAAAAATGGTAACGCTTCCCCTTCACGGTGAAAGGAAATATTTTAAAGTTCTAAGATACGCTGCAAGGCTGCGTGAAAATAAGGGGAATTCTAAAAATTGTGATAGCGAATGCTCTGGATTTTTAATTTGGGCTTTTGAAGCTTTTTACGTCTCATGTAATTGTGCAAGAAAAAAAAACGGTAACATACCATAAATCATGTGAAGGAATGTTGAAGAACGTCCATGTTCAATAACCTTCCCTGTTGTGTGTTTGTTTTAATTATTCAAAGACCGTGTGATACAAGCTGAAGATGTGAGGGGCACTTCTGGCCAAACTATGACCTTACCCTGCACATACTCTGTTAGTCGAGAAGCGTCATCCATGTGCTGGGGCAGGGGTAGCTGCTCAGTGTTCAGCTGTGACGATGTGATCATCAGGACGGATGGCCGGATTGTGACCCAAAGGCAGTCCGAGAGATACCGGTTACTGGGGGACATGGCAAAGGGGAACGTGTCCCTGACCATCCACGGGGTGACCACCAGTGACACAGGAACCTACTGCTGCCGTGCGGAGATACCGGGAATATTCAATGATATCAAGAAGGAGATAACGGTGAAGATCCAGGAAGGTGAGCAGAGATCTGCGTCTAGAACAAGGAAGCCATGTGCATCACTCATAAGATATGAGTTAGAAATGTTTCCATCCTCTGCTGTATAAAGAAACCCTTGTAATCGTTGGGTGATGGTCAACTTTTTGTAAATCTGCCCAACAAACCATAGCTCCCCAAAAACGTATGTTTTATGGAGACAGTATAAGAGTAGCTCTGCCAGGAGTACGCAGGGATGGGCAGAAACCAGCTGGGGGTATGTAGGCAACTATGACAGGGGCAATCGGTATTGAGACAGGCTTATGTAGGCTGTATCTGAACCTGGAACCTAATGGGCAACCTGAATTACTATGTTAAACCCCCAGCAGGGGTATGTGGGCAACTCGGACCCAAAGCATTTTCATCAACCATGGATTTATTCCATCCTTCCTCAGTGGCATCTCACTGATTTACCTATACATTACGCAGGGCTATCTCAGACCTTTTTTGCAGGATAAGCTCAATGGGGTCGGCCCTTCATAGTGCTGAGTGAAGTTGCAATTTAGTAAACAATTCTCCAACATTTTACCTTCAGACGGCTCACATGCCACCACCACTAGTACCACCACCACCACCTTCACCACCACCTACAAGCCTTCTTTGCAGCCTTCCGGATCAACAACCCCATCTCAAAATAATGGTAAGAGGGAGCTGAAAAAAACTACCCAGACAACATCTAATCTGCAGCGCGGGTCCTTTAGAGTCCTCAATGTCATGGACAGTCTAGGCCTGGTGGCTCCATACTGGTTAAAAGTTCCTTTTATGTCTAAAAATGTATTGAAAATGTGCTTTTTAAACTGTGTAGGATCTACATCAACATCGAATTATTATATGTTTGATGGAAACATCACTGAGGATCCTATCCCAGACATCGCCCATGAAAGGAACCAGGTATATCTTCATCTGCGCCACACGTTTCTTTGTCACATTTGGCATGGTGCATCTTCCATACCTTTCTTATTGTTCTTCTCACTTCTGTTGTTTTGAAAGACACATTCAGCCCCCACCAGTCCTCAGAAGAGTAAAGGCCATGGATTGCTGATTGCGTTGGGTTGCATGGTTCCGTTGGTCATCACAGCGGCAATAATCATATATAAATGTAAGTACACCACAAGGGCTTAGATATCCCCCCCCCCACCACCCTTGGGACTTAGGTTACGGTAGTTAAAGTTTTACCTCCGCCACCCCCTGCATGTATTAGTGAAACCCAGCCAGCTCTGATACCAACAATTTCTGCAGTAATAAAACCAAGGCCTCGGCAGAGGTCTAAGAGAGCAGCAGGTGGACCATACCAAAAACCAAAGTGGGGGGACCTCAGCAACCTCGGCGCTCCTTTCTCTTCAGATCCAAGAAGAAATGACTGCTGATGAACTTATATACCCAGTGGGTCGAGTTGTTGAGCTAGAACACCGACGATGTGGTTGAGCTAAGGTTTAATAACATCTTGGAGGGCTTCATACTGACAATAATAGGAGATTGTTACGGTGGAACTGCCACAAACACCCGGACACCTTATCATACTGCATTGTAGCAGTTGTAGAAACGCTCAGTCTTAATCACCCAGTCAGACACTATAGCTAATGGAAGTCTATGGCGGAACGGACTTCATTAGCATTGCCATAAAGCATCGGCTCAGTGTGGTGTTTGAGCTGGGAAAGTCACCCAAAGACTGACAACAATGGCGGCCTCCAGGTCTGATAAAGGGAGTTTATTGGAAGAAAATGAGATAAAACCAGGTTTTCGCCAAGAAATGTAATGATACAGA
>VKOC01020374.1:0-11175 GCA_009364415.1 Spea multiplicata
GTATTACCCTCTACCACTTCTGCTGGGAGGCTGTTCCATTTACATTAAAATATATAACAATAAAACATAGCAGTTCTCATGAACAAACAGGTCCGTGACCACAATCAAAGCTGTAAAGATGTTGGATTATTTGCCGTATTCCCTATTTTATTTAACTCTGAAGTGCCAGCTGTCACTTTAAAAATTGTATCATTTATCTTATTTTTTTTAAAAATGTTAGAAAATATACGCTCCTTTTTTTTTGGCTTTAGGTACACGGATTTTATTTAGTCTGTGAGAAAAATCGTTATTTTGGAGCCAGAGATTTCGGTGCTCTTATATTTCCTTGGTGAGTTTCATGAAGGACGAACAAGTTCACTTAAAGTGTGTTCCATTTTACAAAGCAGTCTTTAGAGACAGTGCAGATGGTGTAGAGACACTCGTTACAAGCAATATTTAGTGTTTTCACACCTCACTTTCAATGTCACATTGCTCATATACATGTTCCCTCTGCTATTCCTACATTAAGATATTGGTTGTCGTAACATTTAAGAAAAACTATTGTTATATTCTAAACAGGAATGGATATATATATGTATAAAGGTGTGTGTGTGTGTATATATATATATATATATATATATATATATATTATATATATATATATATATACATACACACAGGAGCAGAATGGCCCGGGGAACAGTACAGTCCAAGTCAGTTTGGCACTTTGTAAACAATTTTGGACCGGCCTAGGCAGAAGAATGCAGCATGTTCCGTGAGCCCACTTTGCTTCTGAATGTCTATGTGTAAGTGTGTGTGAGCATGAATGTGTGACGAAGTGTGTTAGTATGAGTGTGCAAGTGTGTGTTGAGTAGGAGTACATGCATGTCACCCACTCTCTCTCTTACACTCTCATTCACGTTATCTCACACTCTCTCTCATGCTCTTTGAATATCTTCCTACCTACTTCCTTGTTCCTGTCTCCTTGCCGCACAGCTCCGCTTCTTCTCTCACATCTTCTTGTTCTTCTGTCTTCTTTCTTCGCCCGCTGCTCCTTGTGTTTTCTTTCATCTTCCGCAGCTTTGTGGACATGGCCTCCCAGTTAACTTCCACGAAAGGGTAGTTAAATGGATCAAGTTAAATAGGTCTTTCCAACATTGATCCAGTTCTTCTGTATGGCCGTAAAGGACTTAAATCTCAGGTATGTAAGTCTATCAAAAGCAAACAGCCGCAACCAATAAAAAGACCTCCTAAAATGAGCATTAAAAGACATTCAGCAATAGCCCTTACAAAAGGTTCACCAACCTGCTGAATCTGGAAATTTATGGATAATGTTCTTAGGAACGCTGTAGAAAACTTTATTGCTCAAATAGTTTGTGTTTAGCAGAGAATGCATTGTTGACATGGTTATTCATTGTGGGCTGGACCTGCTAAATAGAAGGAAAGCTGGACAAAACCACCTTTTTTCTAGTTCTGCTCCCCAGATATGGATCTTAACTTATATTTATGCTTCAAAACAATAGGGCGTTGGTGGGAAGCAGCTAGTTCTGCAACTTGAAGGAAAGCATAATTTGCAACAAGACTTGGTCAATGGGCAGTAGACGCTCAAGATGATCAGCCAAGAAGTCAAGATTTTGGGGCACAAGTAAGTGGAGTGAATGATAAACCATAGGCGGTGGAGAGGAGAATTCCTGAGTGGTTAGACATCATTTCTTGGTATTTTAAGGTGAGGATTAACTATTCCAAAATGAAAATAAACAGGGTACTTGGAACATGGGGGGGGGGATTGTTTTTTTTAGGATGTACAAAGACATGGGATCAGACACAGAATGCAGAATGGTATCTATTAGAATTTGGTCAAGGCAATGAATTATGATTAGCATCATGGCTAAAGTACTGGTGGGCTCAGCATATAACAGCCAACTAAAAATAAAGGTTAAGTGCAACCCCTATGCCCCCTATGTAAGATGAGGTCTCAAGCTCATCCTACACCGACACACTTGCTTACACACGTATACAGTAACATAGCTACGCATACTAACATTCCCACACAAACTAACATCCTTACTTACAGGCACTAACATACATATTTACACACACATAGGCCAGTGACGGCTTTTCTGCTCCCTCGTTGTCCTTGCGTGGACCCTATGTCCTAGCCTGAGGGAGCGGGGTCTACGGCATCAGCCTAGTGGTATGCCAGGCCCCGTGGAAGGGTGTGGAGGAGCCGCTATTAGGACCCCACTGGACAGAGGCCCCCCTCAGTGCAGGGCCACCGCTTGTTCTCTAGCTCTTGGTCTTCCCGACAAGCTGGCCAAGCCAGATGTTGAGCTTGAGGCTAAATGTGGCACAACTAGCACACCTAATCCATTCCTGTCCTGAAGTACTGCAAACCCATCAAGAAAAGAACTAAGCAACTAACATTATTTAAAACTTCTACTTAATTCAGCCGCCATTAAGCTTCTCCAAGAATTTTTGGAGGCCAATAGCCCCGGGAAAAATATCCATCAGAACTTGGAAGTAGGAAGAACACCAGGCATGACCAAGAGTTTTGTTCAGGTATGTCGAAGCAAACTGAAACATACTTAGAACAATCGCCTATTGGCATTACCTTGGATGGGAATAATACATCATAAGTTTGAAGTAGCTTTCACACACTTGTTACTTTTTCTCAGTGGTATTATTGTACATTCATAATCCAAGGAAAAAAAAATTGTAAATGTCTAATGCTTTTAGTGATTGCAACGCAGACAGCACATTCTAAGAGGTAAAAGAACGGGAGAGAGAATAATGTATTTTCTTGAAGACAAATCATTTTTTTCCCCCTTAATGTGAAGAGTCACTTTGTTCAGCTTGACCCCTGCTTTTCACTTCAAAATGGCTGTACCTGATTAGGAGAGAAAAGTAAGATGTCATGTTAACCATTTGGTACCAGAAGGAGACATCTTACTCCAAACAAAGTGGTGGTGGGGGGGTGTTACATTTTTAAAAAATGAAGGCTTTTTTTGAGAAAGAAACAGTTTCGGTGTCTTCTTTATGCCTTTTTCATTGTTAACTTTCATCTTTCCCACAGTGCGTACCCAAACGATACACTTTCTTGCCACTGATTGGTTGCTTCAAGGAGCCAATCAGTGGCACGAAATGTTGGACCATGCTCTAGAACTGCAGCTTCTCTTAAAGCTAAGTAATCGCTATTATTATTATTATTATTTTTTGCATTAATTGTTCAAGCGGACCCCTGAGACACTGTCCTTTAACGTTCCATGGCTCATACGCCCTACAATGTAAACATTGGGGGTGCACGTCACCAGAAAAGTGACACACTGCCTCCCTGTGGCTTTATAATTTATTTACTGTTTTGATAAACAATATAATCTGCTGTTTGTAAACAATTCCCCTCCCCCCTCGCGTTCAAGGTTTCAAATGTCAAAACAGTTGCAGAGAAAATATCGCTGGATAATTACGCACAATATGCTTCGATGACCTCGTCAAGGATGAAAATGATGTGTCTTATTATGTTTTTCATTTATCATGATCTAAAAGCTGGCAGCTGTATGTTTTGTTTATATGTCGGTCCATATTCTTCCCTTTCTTTTTGTTTTAGTGACATTTGCCATGTTGTCCTCCTACTTGGAGATTCCAAAGCGTTCGTTTCAATTACATCTTCACAAATGCTTCGAGAGAGATATCCTTACGCGGATCCAAAATCAGATAAAGCTATGTCATCGCATTCATCTATTCCATCCAGGAATGGAAATTTGTGACGGTAGAACCCAATCACCACCATTGTTGACCAGCACCAGCAGCAGATGGTCCGACAAACCAAAATGACAGCCTCTTATGCGGTTTGGTGGCCCCAGTCGCTCCAAGAACCCCATTGGCTCTTTGGTCAAGCCAGAACGAGCCAATGGAGGTGAAGAGATGACTAAATCCTTGGAATGGCCACTGATTGGTGGGTGCACTGCTCACCCTTGAACGTTCAGTCATTGATATTCCAAACCTAGGAATAGAACTCATTACTATCTTCATCTAGAACACCCTCCATCTGGATAGGGAGGATCATTTGGTCACCGCTGTTGTGGTAGCGCCAAAGTTACTACCGTTTAGTTACAAATATAATAGTAATTGCAAATATTTTCGTATATGAATTCTTTATTGGTGGAATTGTATGGGACTCTCGGATGTCCCTTTCATAGTGAATGGGAAATATATGCCAGCTGATCAGTGAGGTTCATTGAAATTCAATTATTCCATTTTTCTATTACCTGTAGTAATAAGTAATATGTGATGTTCTGATATATCTCCTTTATATATATTCCCTATATGTTATTTATTCCAAATGCATATGTGACAGAGCATTAAAGCTTCTGCCATCTCTCCTTGAAAATTAGAATTTGACACACAAACACATTAAACTGTTAAGGTACGTCATTATTCAACCAGATTGGAGCTAATTTAGCCTCATCTGGCTCTATTACATCTGTTTCTTGCGTTGTTAGATGGGATATCCACTCTCGCGTATATAAAGCACAAGATTTTTTTTTTCAAGTGCCACTTACGGCTTTAATTTTCCGTCTGAGAGCTTTCACGCGTGTGAAGACGTCTAAATCACAGACACTCACTGGAAGGCACTTCCAATGCCGCACAACTTGGTCTTGGTTTCAGAAACTGAGGAGTAATAATTTATAATCATTAATTAGAAGTACAACAGACCACGAATTCATAAATTATTCCATTAAAAAGAATTTATTGAGGCAAAATAGAATTTAAGTAAAGATGATAAAGGTTTTTACATGTTAGCTGTTGACAGGAAAAAAGCAAATTTGGTAAACTGGCCAATGGCGTCCATTTTGGCTTGAAGAAACACTCCAGTGCCCCAGACAGCCTCCTCAACTAAGAATGCATACTAAAGTACCCTATAATAGTCTTGTGCATTTGGATTCTAACAACATTTTCAAAATTTGTATGAATATCCGAAAACGAGGACGGACCCGAATTAAAAACGAAGCAGAGGGCTCTCAATTTATGTTTGCATTCCATTGCTTTTTCACTCTTACTCACTCTCTTTCACAATCTATGGTTGAATGAGCTGAAACCGGGGAGGAGTGGACGAAGACAGAAGAACATGAAGAGGCAAGAGAAGGAGAGGACCTGTGGAAAAGGAGACGGGGGGCGGGACACGGAAACGGTCGGTGGAGAAGGTAGGGAGACATTGAGAGGACAGAGTGAATGAGAGTGTTAGCATGAGTGTGAGAGAGTGAATGAGGGACATGAAATTTTGTTACAGAATGGAAAAAGCCCTACTTTTTTTTAAATTGGATCTTTTAGTATGCATTCTTCAACCTGTAAAAAATAAATAAAATCACTTACCTTTAGGGGAAGCTGCAGCTTGCCACCCCTTCCATCGCCATGTTTTTACTGCTTGAAGCAGTTAATGCCAGGAACGTGCTCTCACTGGGGTGCCTCTTATGCATGCGCACAGACGTTCTTGTTATGTTCATGTTTTCTCAATACACTGCGTACATGTGCGGCACAACAGAAAATAATGAAAACACTAAAAGAGGAAAACATTTTCGGAAGAAATCCAAAAATGGTAAAAAATATGAAGATTCATAAAAAAAACTTCATAAAACCTGTGCCTTGTCACCCTGGATGTCAGACGGCACTTTTTAAATGGCTACTGATAAGCGCGATAGAGGTTATTATTACACCAGAAGTAAACTGCTTACATTTAATCAAACCTCATCACATAGCTATATGAAAAGTTATCTTATTATTCCTCCCAGACAATAAAAGTGGCTGATTACGGGAACAAGAAATAGCGCCTGATTATCTCAAAACCCTGTGACACTGTACTCCTGATTATGCCGCCCTTTGCCTGAACCGGACAATTTAGATCCATTGTTTCTTTTTTTATTTTTTTTTAATCGTCGTTTCAAGTGGTCAATTATTCCGCTTTACAACATAATACCTTTTACAATAAAGGTAATGGCACGGGAGGGAAATGGTTAAGTCGGGTCACCGTTCTTTCCGTGTGTAACTTGTTACAGCATTCATTTTGATGGAAAGATCTCTTTGTATTAGGCAACGGTGAATGCTTCAACAGCCAGGAGAGGACTGGCGATGGTCGGGGTGGCCACCAGACTTTACGTGCTCGACCTTGAGAACAGTTGGATATGCGCCGCACGCTGCTTGGGATGTGGTGGGACATATCCATGGTGTCAGCCAATGTCCCAGCTGACATTTGGCCGGTAAGCCAGTCGGCCAGTCTGGGTCTGTCCTTAACCCCAAGGTATAAATAGACTACAATGCCGATAAACCTTTGTCTGCTAATATCTCATAGATACACTGTAGTCACTTTCTATATAAGTTGACCTTAAGACTAGTTAAGTATTAGCCTATTACTAGCCCACCGTAAATATTCTGCCTCACTGATGGTGAGAACAAAACAATTCTAATAATAATTCTTATGAAAAACAGGAGATTAAAATATTCTGAGTTGAGCCACCTGTACTCAAGCAGGGATTTCAGTTGAAATCAGAATGAGATATCATTAAATAGAGGTAGAATATAAAGATGTCAGCTCTAGACTGTGTGGCCCTGAGAATGTGCCCGATCACCATGCGATGTGGGTGATCCACGAGACTCAGGGGCCCATGATATGCCAGTAACAACTGCCAATGGACATTGGCCTATCTAAAAATTAAGACATTTTTACTTGGCAATAACTATTTTGCTACCCATTAAGGTGGTCCAGCCACATATCTCAGCCTGACCACTGGACCCACGTCCAGACTGAGAGCTAAAGAGAGGCCGGGAAAGGTTTGGCAGTCGTAGGTTGGGAGGTGAGATGTTGAAGGGGACATACAAGACATTTCCAAAATCTTGTGGAAAGCCACAGAAACTCCCCCAAATCTTGTGGAACGCCTTCCCAGAAGAATGATAGCCATTATAGCTGCAGAGGGACCAACTGCTGTCTATGAATGTAGAATGTGATGTCATCAAAGTCCCTGTTGGTGTAATGGTGTAATGTCCCAATACTTTTGTCCATATAGTGTAGGTCTTAAGGACGTTTTTTGAAGGACTGGGTATAAGGGGAGATTCCGATGAGCTGTGGAAGGGTAGGTGAATGGATAGGGGTATCCCATGTAAATTCTTGCATATGTGCGTGAGAGGACATCAGATAAGTGGAGTAACAGGGTAGGTGTGTATCTGGTTAGTTATGAGATGTATGTAGGGGAATCACTAAGAAGAGCTTGGTAGGTGAGAGCAGATATGAATTTACCTTCCATGCTGTCCTTGGCCTGACACGGGGCAGCTCCCTCCACGGTGTTTACAAAATATACATGACTGCTTAGGCCTATAGCCCAAAGAAAATACCCACCCAATACCCAAAATAAGAAACAAGACACAATTGTTGTGGGAAGGGCATAGGCCACAGCTTTATTACATTCCCCTTCTTTATTGACCAGCAGAACATAAACCAATAAATTACATAATTACATACTTAAACGACCCGCCACAGGTGCTGTGGCAGCTTCAGGAAGGCAAAGAGGGAGATGATCCCCCTTCACCTTCCTATAACCTCTAGGTCCTGCAACAAAGTTGCAAGGAACAGCCAATAAGGACAGGGGACACTGACAAGCCATTAGGCCTAGGCCAGCAGTCATGTCCCCCTTACTTACTGGTCCAGGGGGCCCCTTTATTTGTCTGAATATTGTAATTCTGTCCATCCTTGGCTGCCGCTCCTGCTTCTTCTAAACCCGCTGTGGGCTCCTGTGTATATATATATATACTTTTACAGCGAATTGATCAAACACACCACAGCTGTCCTCAAAAAATAAAGGAAGCTAAGGTTCTTAAGGAATATTTCAAACAGAATCTCGGGCTTAATACGTCCGTCCATTCAAAGCAGCCGTGCACATTGAATAAATACTTTCCTATCGCCTTCGTATCATCTCTGCTCAGTTGACTTGTCAAACCAAGCTTATGTTTCTTTAGTGATACAGAAGAAAACGTACTGTGAAAAGCAAAAAGCCGTTCCATTCCGCACATCGGGAAAGCAAGAAAGAAAAAAACTGATTTGCAGAAAGAACGAGGACGGCGAGGAACGAGAACTTTAGACTCTGAAGGAGGATTGTATAATTGAATTAAAAAGATTAATTTTGTTGCTTCCAAAAAAATCTGCAAAATTTGTGTTACTTTTAGGAGATTATTATAATCTCGACAGCATAATGGAACTTCCAGTAACACCTGTTCTTTTTACTTTTTTTTTTATATCATGGATAGCGAAGATATTTAATGGCTTTATAAATAAAGAGAAATATAAAAAGTTCTTCCAGAGCAGATGACACACATATAAAGTATTTGTTTATTTAACAACAAGGATATAATGTTTTTCGCATTGCATAAAAACATAGAATTTGCCCGCAAATCAGCCCCATTCCGCCTGTCTAATCGCCCGTTTCTCCAGCTCCAAGGACTCAAACCTTAATCAGTCGTTGGTCTCGTCTTAGATTCAGGAGCCGTATGCCTATCCCATGCATGTTTCAATTCCCTCACTGTATTACCCTCTACCACATCTGCTGGGAGGCTGTTCCACTCATCTATCACCCTCTGAAAAAAATGCTTGAAATATATAATATAGTCCATCCTCAGCCCCCAACCCCTCTTCCCTGAGACCTAGATGAGCCCATCAATACAAGATGAGTTCCACACCAGTGCTTCCATTGGGAAGGACTATTGGAGACACATAGTTTAGGGATTGGGAAGTCTTGTGAAGATGGTGGATGTCGGAGAACCAGAGTCTCCAACGTTTGAAGGCAGCGAAGATTATTTTGCGTCATGGGCAGAAACGCATGAGGAGCAGAACCGTTAAGGGCTTTGTATGTTAGGATAATAAATATAAATGTCATTCTTGAAATAATGTGGATGAGGAGAGGACGTGAGGAAGATAATACTTCTAAGACAGAACATCATTAGCGCAGCAAAGTTTCTTTAAATGTATTTTGAACGGTTATCGAGTTTTCTTTCCTACCCTGCAGGAATGCGATCCTATTAATTATTGCATGCCAAGTCTCACTCCCCATGAAGCCATCTGCTTCTGAGACGTTTCCACACTTTAGTCAGGTGTGGATTGGAATGACAGGGAGTACAAAATGCATTGAGGATCCAAATGATTTGAGTTTAATGAAAATAACAGTCCAGGAGCAGTTCGTTCAAAAGATTTTTTTTTTGATAGTCTATGTAAACAGTTGCTTGCATGTTCTGTGAGCGGAGATCGGTCAACACGACGCTACCAAACCGTTATATACTCTATAAAGGAATCTCAATCATAAATTTAGAATTAGAATTGACATTAGGAAGGAGTCTGCAGGTTGGCCTAGTAGCTGATTGACGGTGCCTTGGATCTACAGAAAATTGAATGCTACACTTGGCCAGTGTCCTGGCACCACTTGGCCAACCATGTATTCAATAGTTGGGTGGCACTTGGAAAGCTGCCCGCCAGTTGGGTAGAGGGGCATGTTTGCACCCCTTCCTTCGGACTGAACCTTCTCGATTAATTGTAACAGGATGATGGGGTGAGAGGGGTGATGGAGGGATCTATACTCCCTCCCAGCTTAATATACAATATGATCTCTGGACATGAATATGATAACATTTTCTTAGGGACATAAAGTGTGTGGGATATGTGCATAAACTGGGAAGCTAATGGGAAGAGGTTGATATTAGAAACATAGAATTTGGCCCCGTCTTCTCTGCTCACTTTTATTGCTTTAAAGACTCAAACGTTAATCAGTCCTTGGTCTCGTCTTAGATTCGGGATAATATTCAACTATAAATCTTGAAAATATTTTAAAAAAATTGATTGAATGCTCCAGATATGTAATTTATTTAATCTCATAATATGGCCATTTAACTTATATGAAAATACTTTTACAATACATTCATTGCGTGAAGAGCCCCGGCAAAGCTGTTGTTCATCTATGGAAGTTTAGTCATTGTTTAAAACAAATTCTAAACAATAGCTTTAATATAATGAGACGGAGGCAGGCATTCTGTATTCATGGCGGCTCGCTGTGAGTTTAGCTTCCATAAATCTCTATCCCCCTGACTTCGTGATTTGAGACTAATTTACTTAGCATTTGGAATAAAGTATAAATGAGAACATTTTATAGATAGCAGCATCACATCAGATATATATAAATAAACTGGGAACGTTCTTGATTTCAGCAGACCTGGTTACCGTTCCTCTAGATCACGCAAGCCTCAACTCAGCGTCTTCCGACTCCATTAAGAGGTCCCACCAACTTCCCACCAAGGTTCTATCCACTCTCCATACCCTTCACGTCCAGGGGAAAGCTTGCTTCATTTGCTTTGGTGGAAAACCAACAGCTGGCCCATTAAGATCACAAAAATATTTAGGATACAGCACACACAGTGTCCAGTTCTGCATCCCACCCAGTGAGTGGCTACTGGTGTCTGGTGGGCTGTAAAGGATCAGAACATTAGTTCAAATATGGAAGGTGTCATTTAAGATATGACATAGATCATATCTAAATACATAGATAGGAATATTTAGTTGCCCCCCCCTTTGCAGCTATAACAGGTTTCACTCTTCTGGGGAGGCTTTCTACAAAGCTGGAAGCATACCATTGTCCAAAATGCCTTGGTATGTCAAGCCAGTGCAAAAAGTAAGGCCCATAAAGACATGGTTGAATGAGTTTGGGGTGGAAGAACTTGGCCAGCCGCACACAGCCCTGACCTCAACCCCATCGAACACCTTTGGGATGAACCGGAACGGAGATTGTGAGCCGGGCGTCTCGTCCAACATCAGCCCCTGACCTCACAGACGCTCTACTGGATGAACGGGCAAAAATCCCACAGAAGCTCCCCAAAATCTTGTAGGAATTGCTTCCCAGAAGAGTGGAAGCTGCAAAGGGGACCAACTCCATAGCAATGTATCAAATTCCCTGTTGGTGTAATGGTCAGGTGTCCCAATACTTTTGTCCATATTGGACAGTGGTAACTGCCTTAAAGTGAACTGTGAGAAGGTGTTGACTTTAAAGGCTTTTTGACATTCGCTTCATGTCTGACTTTGTAAATATATCCCTTGATCAATAATTTTATTGTTCCAGGAATAACACGAGTCTATATGGTTTCCATGGCAGTGCTTCTTACACGCTGTCCCGGTAT
>VKOC01020378.1:0-15378 GCA_009364415.1 Spea multiplicata
CAGCAGGGTATAATATTTATATATATTGTCAGCAGGGGCTAATATTAAAGAATGAAAAATAACTACCAGTTTAGCTGTTATTTTGAAATCATATTTCAATCACAGTCTTTATTTCAGAGATAAATACATATTATGTAGTTAAAAATGCACGTCTAACGTGTGTGTGTGTGTATATATAGTGTATATGTACTGTTTTATAATTGGCCCCCCTACTTTGGTCCCTGGCCCCCCATGTGCCCCCCCTAAATATGAAAGCTGGAGACGCCACTGTTCAGCAAACTGTTTACAAGCTTTCTTGTGCATCATCTTTAGAAGAGGCTTCCTTCTGGGATGACAGCCATGCAGACTAATTTGATGCAGTGTGCGGGATATGGTCTGAGCACTGACAGGCTGACCCCCGACCCCTTCAACCTCTGAAGCAATGCTGGCAGAACTCATACGTCTGTTTCCCAAAGACAACCAATGGATATGACACTGAGCACGTGTACTCAACTTCTTTGGTCGACCATGGCGAGGCCTGTTCTGAGTGATACCTGTCCTGTGAAACCGCTGTATCGTCTTGTCCACCTTGCTGTAGCTCAGTTTCAGGGTCTTGGCAATCTTCTTATAGCCTAAGACATCTTTATGTAGAGCATATTTTTCAGATCCTCAGAGAGTTCTTGGCCATGAGGTGCCATGTTAAACTTCCGGTGACCAGTATGAGAGAGTGTGAGAGCAATCTAACACACCTGCTCCCCATTCACATCTGACACCTTGTAACACTAACGAGTCACATGACAATGGCGAGGGGAAATTGTTAATTGGGCCCAATTTGGACATTTTGTGTGACTTATATTTGAGGGGACAGAGTGTCATTTCTTCAGTGTTGTCACATGAAAAGATATAATAAAATATTTAAAAATGTGAGGGGCATACTCACTTTTGATATACTGTATGTATTGCATATGCAAACGTTATGCTTAACACATACGTCCCCAATGTCAGCAGGACCACCCTTCCACATTATGGGGCCGCCCACTGATGTCATTGGGACTGCCCACTGATGTCATTAAGGTTTGTGGGCAGTTGTTTATGCAGATCTCTTAAAGTCCTGCCACAGCATTTCAATCAAGTTGAGGTCTGAAGTTTGACTGGGCCATTGCAACAACTTCATTTTTTTCTTTTTTCAGCCATTCTGTTGTAGATTTGCTGATGTGCTTGGGATCATTATCCTGTTGCATGACCCAACTTTGGCCAAGCTTTAGCTGTCTGACAGATGGCCTCACATTTGACTCGCAATAATTTGATATACAGAGGAGTTTATGGTTGGCTCAGTGACTGCATGGTTCCCAGGCCTTGTGACTGCAAAACCAGCCCAATTCATCACCCCTCCTCCACCATGCTTGACAGTTGGCTTGAGATGTTTGTGCTGATATGCTGTGTTTGGTTTTCACCAATGGGAAGATTGGCAAATGTCTTGAATAGTTCCTACTTTTGAATAATCTTTCTCACTGTAGAATGAGTGACTTTATTTTTTTTAAAAAATTGTTTGGAAATGACCTTATAACTCAGATTGTGATGCCTGTAACATGAGTCTATCTATCTTATTCATAGGATGCATAATGTCAAAAGGAAAATAGAATCTGGCCTGTGTTTACTGATAATGGGGCCTTAGGCAAGTGACCTCTAACCCACAAATGAACAGGAAATCTTGTCTCTGAAGTAGGAACAGAATGTCAGAGAAATGCTCTACCCCATAAGTGTCATCTCAGAAAAACATTTAAATTCCTCCTTTATCTAGGTGGCTCTATTTATAATTTCTTTAGAAAAAATGCAAAAGTTCCAGGTAGTGGCCCTACCTGCCAGTCCTCCCTGCTCTGCTACATTTATGAGTTTAGTGATGTCACAATGTAAAGATTCACCCACATAATCTCTTATCTTTACTCATCTTAGCAGTACATATAATATTTTCTTTAATACTGTTACCAACTAAAACAAAAATAAGCCATCAGAGTTTGCAATTTTAGACTTATTGAATAGTGAAGTTCAATCATACATTGGGGCAGTAGAATTTTTACATTAAAAAATGTCTAGTGTCGAATCACCCCAATGTGTGGGCATTTCCTTCTGAATACTTGATAGATTTTTAAATCTTCAAATACATCTTTTTATCATTCACATTGGCCTTCATGCAGACAAAATAAATCACTTTCTAGCACAAGAAAACATTCAGTTGAAAGATATATTTCTGCTTGAAAGAAATATGAAATTGGAACTTTGCAGATGTCAAAGGTTTTCCAGAAGTATAAATTCAAGTCAGGAAAATTAATGACTACCAATGAATTGTGAAGAGTAATTTGAAGGCTGGGGCAGTATTTTGAAGGAAAAGGCTTTTAAAAACAGCTGAGAAAAACATATACAAAATGACTTGGGAATAAAGAAGTCCCTTTTATATCAGCTCATACTGCATTCACTTTGTTGTTATCTCCTTTTAAAGTTATCAAAACCTGAAAATCTGTACAAATGTCCCAAAACAAATGTAAATGTAAAATATTGCCTATGTAATTCTATAAGTGGATACAAAACAACGTGGGATACTTTGGAGTTTATTAGATGAGTTTTCCAAAGAGAAGCTATTTCAACAACCTGGGGGTTTAAAGCCCAAGTATAACCCTGTCACTCCCATCTATTGCTCAGGGAATATATCTATATATCTCTGTATATACACATGTTCCTGTGCATCCTGCTGCCATTTTACAATCCACCTCCATCGGGTGTGAAGTGAATTTCGGTTTTTTTCCCATCATTATTTTCTCTTTTTTTGGCAGGCCTTTTCTTATTTTTAGTAAAATAATATAAATGGCTTTTGGGATCTTTTTTCTACAGGCTGTACACCCTTTAAGAGCAAAGGGTGTGGACAGTGATTTTCAACCATAATTAGTATTGTATTTACCGTTGGCGCTACCTTAGACCTAAGCCGTCTGGAGAACTGGGATATGACGTTGTTTCTTGGTGCTTCATATCTTAAAGGCACGCCTTTTAATGTATCTTATTAAGTTGTGCCTAGTCAGCATAGTCTTTCATAGTTATCAGAGATCTCCCATTGAAAGGTGGTGCTGCAGATAGCATCTAACTCTAACTTTGACTAAGCTTGTGATGATAACCCTTGTGCAACTATTTGTACTATTTACACTGTCAGATTTTCAGACAAACAACTCTGACTATAATGTTTTTCTTATAATAAGTACAGTTTTTACATTTCCAGCTGCTAAGTGTAAATATTTTATTCATAGGATAATGAGTGTTATAGTTAAAGGCCCTCTAAATCATTATTTATATTTTAAATATAAATGTTGACTTAACAAAAATGTTGATAATAATCTATAAACACCATGACATATGTGTAATAATAATACAGAATTATATTAATATAGATTAATATATTAATATTAATATAGATGGTACTGCACCCTTTGAGTTACAATAGTGCCCCCTCCAATTCTCCAATAAATTCAATCAAATACACCCTACCATTACAGTCAACTTGAACTACTGTTGCGCATACATCATTTTATGGACCCTGCAATGTGCATCAAGTACACTACAAGCCCACCCACCGTCAGATATGACAGTTCCCATCCATTTCCACGTTGGAGCCTACAACTCTATTAACTAAAGAACAAAAGGGATTCAGAAAACCAGTTATCACCCACCATTAATTGGTAAGAAGATACAAAAATACCCAATTGGTTGATGCCAGAGAAGGACCCTGCAGGCGACCAATAGAGTCCTTTGCACGGCTCCTTAACCCCTGACAGCGAACCTACGGATTTCCACTTCCGTCAACTTTTGCAATGCTGTGGGGGTAAGGTAGGCTAGATGGGGAAGGGACCAGGGAGATTAGCAGACGAAGACGAAGACAAACACAAAGTGTGTCTTCGTGTATGTTTTACCACGGCTATCTTCGCTTCTTCGTTTCTTCGGCACAAACATAAAAATGCACGGGACAAACATAAAAACACACTCCTCGTGTTCGTTTTCATGTTCGCCCGAAGACGAATGCACAAGTCTACTTATTTGTCACATTGAAATGTTTCAGATCATCCAACTACAGTAATTTTACAATGTTAGTATATACAAAAAGAAGCTGATTAAACAATAATTTCATTTATTGAAGGTTAAGAGTTAATCAAATCCTATATTAGACATGTGAAAAAATTATAGCACCTTTAAACCTAATAACTGGCTGTGCCACTGCAATCAAATATTTGCAATATCCGGCAATGAGTCATTTACATCACTGTCACGGAATTTTGTCCCACTCTTCCTGGCAGAATTGTTTTAATTCAGCCACATCAATTTTTGGGCATTAACTGCCCCTTTAGGGTCATGTCACAGCATCTAATTTAGACTTTAAATAGACCACCCAAAAACCTTTATTTAGGTGTTTTTTTGAGCCAGGTGGACTTGCTTGTGCTTCAGATCATTGTCCTGCTCCATGACCCAACTGTGCTTGAGCTTTAGATTACAAATGAATGACTGGACATTCTGGTAGAGAGCAGAATTCATGGTTCCATCAATTATGACAACTCTCCTATGTCATGAAGCAGCAAAGCTGTGTAAGCATTCAGTGATGTAACAGGATCCATGTCTTCCAAAAAGTTCCACTTTTGAGTTATAAATCCACAGAACTCTTGGAGGCCATCAAGATGCTTTCTGGCAAATTTGAGACAAGCCTTTGTGTTGTTTATGGTCAGCAGTAGTTTCACCTTGCAACTAGCCCATGGGTGAACTGGGGCAAATGAGCCCTGCAGTTTTTTTCATATTAGTCTGGATTCTTTTGTAATCTACTGGATGAGTCATCAACGTGCTCATGGTGGAATTTCGGTAGGCTGGCCACTTCTGTTCCATGTTTTTTCCCCCCATTTGTATATAATGAAATTATATGTAGCCGAGTGGGGCAATTGCCCCAGGCCACATTTTTTGCCGCCCCAAGTGCTTTTTTTCTTTTTGAAAGCCGAGGAGAGAGAGGGGGCCGGAGTGGTTTTCGCTTTACTCCGCTCGGCGCCCCTTCTCTCTCTTCTGCGAGCCCTCTAGCTCGGTCTCGGTGCCGGCTTGTAATGCTGAGTGCCGGAAGTGACGTCAATTTCCGGCTCTCAGCATTACAAGCCGGCACCGTGGCAGAGCAGGGAGACCGCCGCAGGACTGTTAAAGGTAATAAAAGGGGGGGGGGGAGGGAGGGTAGATAATGGCGTCGGCAAAGTTTAAAATGCATTTTAAACTTCGCCCCAGGCGGCATTAAGTCTTGGGCCGGCCCTGGCCATTAGTGTTCTGAACACTTATGATGGCTACCCTCTCAGCCATTACTTATCACCTTTTTAACCTATTTGTGATTTTCCTCTGTCTAGTGTACTGGCTAACACAGTACAACCCTTTCATTCAACTTACATTTAAATGCTAATTAAAAGTCGGTCACTGAAGATAATAACTAACTATACTACTATTTAACTGCTTCCTGCAGCAATATTTATTTCATATTAGCTACCTACAGAGCAGTTATTCAAATACTGTTCACAAAGCACTTTTTCTTACAACAAAGCAGTTTCTTATAAATTATAGCTCTTCTTACACACTAACTCAGACGATTGACTATCGAATTTCAAGTAGTGCAAGGCCGTACATTTTATCCCTAAAGACATAGAGATAAAAAGCACTTCTTCATGGATGTATTGTTCCATAAAAGGTCATTAATCTTCACATATCTATTGTCTTATCTGTTATTTGCCAATAAGAGAATGTACATCCATGTGCCAGCAGACATTACTTATTAACTGTATATCTTAAATCCAAATTTCAAATATTATTAATCAGGGCGTATTGTCTTTAAGTGCTGAGGATTTGATTTCCCACTTTGGCTGTTTAGCTTTGTACTAAAAAAGATATACTATGATCTCTGCTAATATGAAACAAATGGAATCTATTGACACAGTACATATTTGACTAAAATGGGGCATATTATTATTATTATTATTATTTATTGTTTTATATAGCGCCATCATATTCCACAGCACTGTACAATGGGTAAACAGGACATAACAAGTAATATATAAAATAACACAGGGTCAAAGGCAGCAGAGAGGTCCAGTAGGATAAGCACATAATAGTGGCCTTTTGATTTACCAATCAGAAGGTCATTAGTAGCAAGTAATTATTTAGTAGCAAGTAAGTATTTCAAGAAGCTAGGTTGTTTGTAAACGCTTGTTCCAAGAAGCCTGGAGGGGAGAGGAAGTAAAGAGATGGGATGGTAATTGGACAGATCAGAAGGGCCCATGGAGGGCTTTTTCATGATAGGAGTTGTAGTAGCATGCTTGAATGAGAATGGGACAGAATCAATAGGGAGGGAGACATTGAAGATATGAGCTAATGTAGGGACAAAATTAGAAAAGAGACAAGATGAGAAGGGATAGGATCGAGGGGACATGTGCTTGGACAAGAGGAACAAAGAAGAGCACAAACCTTACCTTCAGTGACAAAGAGAGAAATGGTTTATTATTTAAGTATGTGGCATTCTTTACTCAAACATTGTTGCTGTAACACCTCAATATCAAGGCATGCAGCAACAGTGAAAACTGCTCCCGTGTGATCCACATGCACCATATACAATATTTTTTACCATATTTTTTATAGTAAATTAGATGATATGATCAAAAAAATGGTATCTAAAGAAAGCCCTTCGTGGCCTGAAAAAAAAATATAACTTGTCTGGTTACACTTAATGAGAGAGAAGAAAATTACAGCTAAACAAAAGCACCGCAAACATTTTAAAACAGCCTCGGTCATGGAGGGTACAAAAAGAAAAAACAGCCTGACCCTTAAGGGGTTAATTATCCTGCAACAAAACCACAGATAAATGAGGGAGAAGGGAGGATGACTAACTTGCTACTGATAATTTAATATAGACAAATTTAAAACAAAGAAATTATACTAATGCATAAATAGAATACCTAATTAATTAATTTAGCAGAACAGTCAGCAACGATGCAGATTACAAACAGGGGTAAATGCAAAAAGTGGAATACCTGTAGGTGAGAGAAGAGATATGACAAAATAGTTTCTGATTATTAGTATGGATAGTGCTCCTTACCACTGATTACAAAATAAGGCTTAATTAACAATAACATGCATTGGGTAGATATATGGCGATCCCAAATCTCCAAATGTAAGACCAAAGGCCTGAATAAAGTTTGAGACTTTTCAGCCAAATTACCCTTAAAATTCTATATTCTATTTATTCTTTGTGTCTAGGAAAAGTGAATATACTCTCTCTGTACAGGCTTTTATGTCTCTATAACTAAAGAAGTAGGAATTGGCAAAAAAACGCATGTTGTAGACTTAAGACTATGTAGACAAATGTTTCCAGTGGCTTTAATGCTGTACTTAAAACATTCATTTGAAGCTCTGTAAGACTGTCCAGTTCCATCGTGTGTGTTTAATATATCACTCTTGCTTTTTGCTGAAATGTAAAAGTACTGTTCTGCTCAGACAAAACAATAATTGCAATCCCTAGTATATTAAGCATGCAAAGTAAATATACTGTTAGGTATATCTTTAATAACATATCAATGATGCAAAATTTCACTTAATTAAATATTTATTTTTGGTAATGATTTAATAAGAATAATTTATATAGCCATAAGTCTTTAGAGTCTTAGATGATACCTTTTATTGGGACCAAATAGAAAACGTTATAAAGTCACAAAAGTGTTCAGTATTCTCTTCTCCAGATGGAACCTGTCTCACACTGTTACATATAATCAATATGATGTCATATCCATCACACTCTTATGTGACTTTACACCTTTTGACATGTTGACACAATAAAATGTATCAATTTGGGAAGAGCTTAAGCATTTGACAGTACTAGGAATGATGTTTGTAATGCAGCATTTAATTACAAAAGGGGACAGCCCCATGAATTTAGTAGCAGCCATATGACATATTGGTTTAATTGGATTACTGTTTTATTGTGATGGTACAGCAACAGTTTCACATTAAGCAGAGCCTGGTTTCAGATAATCAATTCTAATAAGTATATGATTACATGGAAAAGCTTATTTCAGGGCCATGAGGTCCATTATCTCTTTTCTGACACACTTGACAGCTATTCTATTCTTCACTAAATAATTTTATTTGAGCCCTTATTTGAGCTATTTTACCTTCTTTTATATGTTAATGCACAGTGATATGAAAGCTTTTAGTGAATCACAGACCATAGTTCTTCAGCAACATATGAAGCAGAACTTAATTATTTTATCTTCACTCAACTGGCAAAGTAATGTAGTAGTATTTTGTAAAAAAAATGTGTACACTTATGAGCAGCAACTCTTAAACCTTTAACTAAACCTAATGGAGGACATTTGTTTCCAAGATTCCTCTTTTGAGACCCGCATTCATTCGTTACTCCCATTATATACACCTATTGCGGAATATTTTGTGAGTTTGACACCCCTGGAACAGGTATGCGATACAACCAGCAGAAATATGTTTTAAAAATGATGTAAATAAAAAAGATTGTTTTTCTAATGTCTTACACAGCTATAAACAGCTAGCAATTAGTCAACAAGTTCCATAAAAAGTCTTGGTAAACCCCTGCTACATACCCATGCCTCTAGCCATATCGACCAAAACAAAAAGCGTGCCTTTGTTAGGATATATAACTTCCTTGGGTCAACTTGCATTATGACTACAGGACTGGTGGAAGGATGATTGCCATCTAAAACAAAACCTTGTTTTGACTGCCCCTTGGCTCCACCACATGTGATTTGCCCTTGTGGGGTGGGGTTATGTGAGCATGTAATACACATGGCAAACCTCCATGTGTTGACTGCATCCACAAGACTTACCCAGCACACAGATTGCACCCACAGTGGCATCCTCTCAGGTAGACTGTCAGAATACACTCACATTAGACTTGTGAATTCGTATTTGGAAGAACATGAAAACGAACATGAATGTTGCGTTTTCATTTTTCAAACCAAATACCGAATAAACGAATATAGCGGTGGATAAAGGTACACGAAGACGAAGAAGCACAACACGAAGAATCTTCTTTTCTTCATTTTCGTCTTCTTAAATATCTCCTAGCTAATCTCCCTGGTCCCTTCCCCTTCATACAAGTCACTGCCTCTAGCCTACCTTAAGTGAAGTCTTTGTAGTATAGCAGCGGTTAACGTAGCAGTGCGTCAGGAGTTCAAGGTCCATAAGAGTGACTCTATTGGCTGCTGGCAGGGGGCTCCTCTGGCATCAACCAATGAAGGGCAGCTGCCCTTAGTATATGTATAGACATATAAGCAGGGATAGGCTGAATGCTTAGATGTAGATTTGTTGTAAACAAAGAAATGTATTCATTTATTGATTTATTCATTCATTCATGCATGTAACATTTTCCCATGGAAGCTGGAAGCTACACTAAGCTAACTGGTTGCATACTGCTGGTTTATCACTGATGTACTCTGCCCCTGTTCATGGTCTAGCCAGTACTTATGATTCCAAAGTTGATTACTACCTTATCTGATTAGAACAGTCCCAACGGCAAGACTAATGTATGATTTCACATTGCCTCAACATAATGTTGGTCGAGTGTACCATTACATTATGATGGTGCCATGTAATGTGGTTGGAGGACAGTGTGGCTTCATAGCACTTCTAAGACTGAGTTCCTGCTTAAAACGTGATCTATATTGTAACATTCCATTGTTTATCTAGTACCAGGTTGTCTAACTTCAGCGAGGGCAGGTGGAAACAAACAGTGTAGAATTTTACTCACCACATTCTTCATGCTCAAAATGCATAACTGTTTTAATGTAGTCAAATGTAAAAACTGTGCCTCATCTGTCAGCACTGCTTTTGCATTTTACTGTTTATAAACTTTTGACAACAATCACAAAAAATGACATGATGTATGTATTATTCATTTAAAATATATGAGTATCCCATCTATGTGTGTTGGTTGCAAAAATTTCATTTACTTAATCATGAATTCCAGAAGATATTGCTTGTTTCTTAACTGTCCACTCTGTTTTGTCACTAAAAACAATTTCAATAAATCACTTGCTATATATTCATAGATGTTTTGAGAATAATACAATTACGTGAAGCAGATAAAATGGAAAGTGTGACAAAAATGTAAGAAACATGAGTGTTTAATTGCCCTTTTATTTACCTATCAAAGGGACACTGCAGTGCTGATGATTGTTAACATAATATCACCATAATGTATGCATCATTAATAACCAACCAATGCTTTTAGGCTTACTGCTGCCACACTTTTGAGCTGAAGCCACTGGCGTCATCCACTGACATGATGGCTACAAAACTGCTATCACAAGGGCAATGGGACCAGGAAGTGCCCTGCATGTATGCCTGAAGGCTCTTGAAACCACCAGCATTGCATATTATTCTCCCCCCAACACAGACACTGCTCTTTCAACCCCTGACTGCACAGCCAGGGTCCATATATCCAGGCCATGTGTGTGACAAGAACCTCATCATCTCAGAAGAGTCTCCCTTAAGATCCCTATGCCCAACAGCAACACCCCCATGAATACCACAAAATGAGCTATTCTGCAGGTCATTTGCTTCCTATCCCTTTCTACCCCTGTCGGTGAATTAGCACTGCGCTGCTGAATCTGTCTCACAATCTCGGACCAAACTCAAAAACCTGACAGACCCCAAAATACTCTACAATTGACCACTTGGAGCACTATCTCAAAGTTCCTGTAACAACACCTGAAAATCCCTACCTTCCAAGTCAGTTTGAGAATGGCATACGCTCATCAAACATCCTGGAGAAAACCCCCCACTTGTTTTCACTGGAGCCTAAACCCCCAATGTTGCCATTGACATCCGTCAAAATACCCAAACCATGGGCATGGCTCTCGTCACGAACGCACCCTACTCCAAGCGTGCGTGTGACTTGGTTCTGGTGGTAAAAGGTTACAATTCACTGTCTGCCCTAGACTGGAGATACAAATAAAAATATTGACCCTTAATACCACCCACAATTAACTATAATGAAACAACCAATATCATAACGCTGCCACCACCAAGACAATTTATAAATGGGGTGCCTTGAATTAGACTAAGAACCCACAAAAAACACTTTAACACAATAATTATGTGATTTCAAATTACCAATAAAATGGTCTAATCAGGTAACGTGAGTCTTTACCAGACAAAGGAAGAACTTAATAAAGGAATATTTATTATGAACAAAAAAAAGTTACCGTGCATACAAATAATAGATGATAAACAGAATATTTACACCAAACAGATAAAAATAGAAAGGAGAAATTACAGAAAATCTACAGTAACAGTTTTTCCGTCTGTAGGGCTCCGCCAAGGAAAGATGGCAACTTACTCAAAATTAGATCTTGGCCCCTAGTAAGCAAACTGACCAATTTCCTTTCATTAAGTTTATACTTTTTCCGGTTCATCTTAAGTTTCCAAGCTGGCCCAGAAGTGGTATAAGTGGAGGGAAGGTGTACCTATAGGAACCATAAGTGACCTCCCCCTTGTGTGGGCCTGCATCTGTTTAAGTGATACCCTTTTCAACTACACAAACCTTGAAACTAAAAATGTAACTTTGGAACCTTTTCAAATGTAAGACGGCAAACTATCGTCTCAGAATCAACTTCAGCTAAAGGCACCTCACAATTACTAAAAACCTGCTACACTAGTGCTGAGATAGCAGCACATTACCCTGAAGCAGTAGGACCCACAAAAAAGAAATTGTTCTGGTAATGTATAAACTCTATATGTCAAAATAATATGTTAATATGTGTTAGAGAAGCCCACAGGGGGGGGCAGTGGCCCACATAAACCCCCCCATTCTGCTCATACCCCATAAAAGTGGAAATAATCTGGCTTTACTGGGATGAAGTGAAAATCAGCCTCATTATCCACCCTTGCCATTAAAGCCCAAACTGAATGGGCCATCTGATCAAAAGATGCATATGAGACCCAACTTACTTCAGGGGCAATGCCATCATTAACAGAGCTACCCTTGGGGTAAGAAAGGAGGTGTATGAGCAGGAACTTCCCCACCTCTTTCTTGGGTACAACCCCCAAGGGGTAAATTGGCAAATTAGGAGATGGAGGAGAAGCAAAGTGGCCTATCATCCCACCAAAAAACCACTTCTTTTCAGAGTTACTTTTGCACTAAATTAGGTGCGCTTAGATTATGTACCCCCAAATCACCCCTTTTTTCTGTAAAAGGAATCTTAAACCCTTCAACAACCCCCTCAACAAAAATGCAACAGCCCATGCAACTGGGCATCTATTCAAGCATGGATGCATCACTCCCTTTTTGTCCAATAGCTCCTTCTTTTTCCCACATTTGCTTTTTAAAACATTTTGACATTTCTCCTCATCCTCATTTTGTTTCCTTCAGACTTGGACACCCTATCCAAATTAATTTTTTCAAGAGGTAGTAAAGAAAAAAAACATTTCCCACATTTTTTCTCTCACCTCTTATTTAAAGTGACCACCCAAAGGGGCCTCAAAGCAGAAATAGACTTCCCTTCTGGCAACCTTACTGATTCAGCCTCTTGTGTCCCAGCAGCGTCTGCCTCACGCTACCTGGCCAAGAACACCCATCTCCTGCAGCTGTCACCATACTGTATGTCTGACACTGTGGAGCCCCTGACTGCTGCACATTTGACTCCTGTGACAACTGGGATCCCCATTCAACTGAAGGACTCTCTCCCTGACTCCCCAAAGCAAATAAACCAGTTAAATCCCACTACTTCGGCTCCTCCTAGGCCATCACCAGCACCCATAAACAAAGATAAAGAAGACATAGGTGCATTAGACAAAGCAGATTGCTCACCCCCATCACCGCCAGTCTCTATTGGGCGTTGTGCTATAACTGGATTCTGCTGCAGGGCTGCTCCTTGCTGCATCGGCCTCCCCTTCTGGGTCAGCACAGGTGCACTGCTGGAACTCCCATCACCCTGGTGCTGCTGTCTGTTCACTTGCCAAGAAAGGGGGCTGTCACCATGCATTGCTTCCTCTCCTGATGACTGGCCATCTTCATGAGGACAAAAGGCGCCATTTCTGGCCACTCTCATCTCGTCATCTCTCTCCACTCAACTGGCACCCTCTATAAATATAACATTTTCCCAACATTTAATGAGCCGGGCCCTTAAACTTTTGATCCCTTAACCTTTTTGCCTTTTGTGTCCTTATCCAGCCCCAGGTATGCCGCCCTTCTCAGGGATTTTGAACCCCTTGCAGTGCTCATCCTAATCCTCCCTTAAATACCATAGGCTGCAATGCATGAGAATTTAGCAAACCTTTTTTACATTAATCATGATGGAAATATTTTTAATGAGGTTGATCTGTTGCCAACCTTTGAAACATACAATTCCATACAGATGCAAGTCTTATATTCATATATTAATTTATCTTGCTGTACTGAAACATATATTAATCTACTATACAAATGCAACCTTGCTCAATAATCTTTCTTCCTCTAGTCTCACCGTGAGATGAGTACATTCTGTTGACTGCCTTCTTACACAGAACATAGCTGTCATCAATCACCTTCTTTAACAACTTCTCATTTAACAGTTAGCTGAATATATGGCTGTTCTTTAATGTGTTTGTCTCACTCTAGTTTGTAGAAGGCACCTTCTTTTTTGAATGATGCACCTATAACACTGAAAAACTACCACCTCACTGTCGTATGTCATCATCAACACTCCTTGTATAGGCATGATATTTTTCTTAATCTAGACAGTAATGACAAAATGATGGATCCATCGCACCACTTCTCTATCCTAACCCCAATCAAGGGTACATTTCAACTGATCATCAAAAAGTGATGCAGTGGCACTGTATAAGAAACGTATAGCGTATGTAGAGGCCTTGAAAAATATCAGACTTACTTGTCAGACCAAAAAACTTACTTGCCTACTCCTCAGTGATGTATCATACAAACAAAACTTTTCATTTTAGCATCTAGAGTACACTACACCAAACACTTTTAGGCACAATAACTCTGCGGCCAGTCTTAGGCACCACTAATACCACCAAAAGCACCCCAAATACGCAAATTTTCACTTTAATCACCCCACCAGCTAAACTGATGCTTAGATTTATAGGCCACTTTCAGCCAAAATGATACACGCGTGTACACACAAACTATTTATACGCTAACTGATTCAGTGGGTGAATTTAAAGGTTTTCATTACTGTAGTAATAATGTTTGATATTTTCGAATGTATTTATTATATTTATTATTATTACCCTACTAATCTCTTTAGATACATGCAATTTACCCCTGTTCCAAAAGACCCCAAACATTACCATTATTTATATACAGTATAATTAAAAGAAGTTTTGTACTAAAGGAATTTCCCTATATATAAATCCAAATAGATAGGGGTTATTTGCTAAAGGTCAGTTTACCTGATAGCCCAACTAAAGAGGAATGCATATTAAACTACTCTTACCTGGGGTACACAGCTGTCATGCCCCTTGTGATCTGATGATTCTTGCCACTGATTGGCTGCTTAGCCATTGAACTATACATTATACAGAGCCAGCTCTGCCTTTTGCCCAGGGGAAATTTCACAGGATTGAGTGGTAAAGGGAGGACATTTAAACCGCAGCCCTTCTGACAACTCTCTCTTTAGTGAATACGGATCATGAGTATTAAGAAAATATGTCCCACATAAGAGCAATATAAGACACGTTCAGTTAAGCAGTTCTTATTTGTCATTGCTTGCTGGATATTTCAAAAGCTTCCATCTGGGCCACTCAGCTATAAACATCTACAGCCTGGCTCTCTGAGCCTTGGCTCTGTGGGCCTGTGGCAAGCAGAAGTTAACACCTGGAGTTATTTCACAATACTCCCACCAGGCATCTCATCTCTCTACAGGTATGAACCGACTGTTTTCTCCAGAAATTCAATTCATATTTAACTGGTATGAACCGTCTGTTTTATCCCGCATATTGTTTGTTTATTATTCGCACCAATGTTTCTGGTTATCTGTTTTCAGCTCTAGTCCTTCCTGTGTAGATATTATCTCGCCACCCCTTTAGAACAAATTTGTAAGTGTTAAAACTTCAGCTGATAGACTGCCTGCCTCCAGGCGCAGTACTAATTGATAAACTTGTGCACACGCCGAAGAGAAGACAGCGGCGGTAAAACGTAGGCGAAGACGAAGACACACACCACGAAGATCTTCGTGATCGTCTTTGTCTACCAGTCTCCCCAGTCCCTTCCCCTTCTAACTTACCTTGGCATTGCGGCAGTTCACGGAAGTGGAAATCCGCAGGTTCGCCGTCACGGGTTACATGGCAGTGCGAATGAGCCTATTGGTCGCCTACAGG
>VKOC01020379.1:0-23347 GCA_009364415.1 Spea multiplicata
GTGGTGTATGGGGGTATATAAGGAGTATAAGGCATATCGGGGCACAGTGGCATATCAGGGGGCACAGTGGAATCTGGCATATAAGAGGTATAAGGCATATATGGGGGCAGAGTGGCAAGCTGGGGGTCAGATGTGCATAACCGGGGGCAGTTTGGTAAATAAAAATAATTTAAACAAGGCTTTTTTCTCATAGTTTTTATTAAATATGAAAAATAGTTAACATATGAATTAATATTTACTAATAACTAGTTTGAGAAACACCGTGTTTGGGTTCTTGTAGCTTTTATTATAATGTCAGTAAAATAAGAAGGTGAATAGAGAGAGGCCATTGCAATAAAGAGATGAAAGTGTAAATTGTACGTTTTTTATTACATTATTTTAAATGTGAAAAAATTGCATTTTTTTATCCGATTAATCGATTAATCGAAAAAATAATCGGCCAACTAATCGATTATTAAAATAATCGTTAGTTGCAGCCCTACAAAATAGTTGTACGAAAGCCAAAAGGTCAAAACTGGATAACATAGAAAGCACAGCTAACGAATAGCGCTAGCTGGCACAATAATTTGCTGCTTTTTAAAACCACCAATAGGTGTCGCCCCACCCCTGTGCGTGGCCTCGTTGACACGCGTTCCCTGCCTTCTCCATTCAGGAGTGAATAAAGGAAGGTGGAGGCGCGCGCGCGCTCTTAGATTAAGCCGCAGGAGCAGCCAACGGAGCAGGAACGGGGATGGCGGTTAGAGTAGCGGTGTGGGAGCTGGTACCCGCGATCGGCGGGTACTCAGGTGAGTTGCTTCGTTGGGGTTCTCTCTGTGAACCCTGACAGTGTGTGTGTTTGGATGTGGGTGTGGCAGAGTCTGTCCTGATGTGTGTGGGTGTCTGTGTGGCAGAGCCTGTCCTGGTGTGTGCATCTGGGTGTTGGTGTGACAAATCCTGGGTTGGTGTGTGTGTTTGGTCATCTGTTTCCTGGCACTTAACTTACAGTAGGAATTATTTAATTTATATTTATCCAGAGATAAAATGCTCTCCTGAAGTTGTAGGGACTTCAGGGGACAAAACGTTCAAGGCCCTGAAATCATTTACTAGAAAAGTTATTTATTGTGTTATAATATTTATTTCAAGGATTAGTCGCACTCAGTTGTGGCTTCAGGCTTCCCATGTTGAATGATCAAGTATTATTTTAGCCCAATAACAAAAGTATAATTCCATAGCACATTACTTTTGGAAATTATGAATGCCCCCCAGTTTAACTGTGGTATCTTGTGTGCACCCCCTATATATTGTTTCTAGAGTCGCCACTGTTATTTGCTTGTTCCAGTATCAGTGGCTTACCAATCCCCACTCAAATGGTCATGACCTTGTCCACAGAAATAGTATTGAAACACATGGCCACCTTTTCTCTTATGTCAGTGAGGTATTCACCTACCTAAAGTGTTTACTGTAGCGCTGTGGCTGAACATTCCATACCCCGATCAGTCAGTCTACAGTACATACCCCTGACCATTCACATGATCGCTTCTACAGCCAATCACATGCACAGATAGATTGCAAAGCACTACTTTTGTTCTCTGTCTGTTCACATTTGTCTATTATGTCTATCTACTCTTCCCTGTCTATGTTACTTTCCCGTTCCTTTTTTGAGTGTGGATGTAATTCAGGATTATACATTCATATTATCATGCGTGCAATTAGAAATGTAATATAATCAATACATTTTTTCTCAGGATATCAGTAAAAAATGGAAACACAGAACTGGAATCATAGGATCGCAAAACTTGCTCTAGCATTTGCAATCATCAGATCAAAACCAGAACAAAAAAGTAGCAGAGGATATACGGAACACCTGGCAAAACTTGTTTCTACTCAGGATGTCAACTGGAAGGAGAAAGTGCTTGAACTGGAAGCCAAAGTTCTTCAGCTGCGTCAGCAACTTTTCCTAGCCAAAATGAATGCAAAATGTTTGGAAAAAGGTACAAACACAATTAGCATTGGCGAATGGGTTTGCAAAAGAGCTGTTTGATCTCCCTCACTTCACTGTGCATAACAAGGGCCAACCATGTGAATTTTACCAATTAGAAAGGCTATGCTGGTTCAATGTGTAAGGAGAATTTGGAGAATTTTCACTTATCTAACTGTTTTACACATGTCTAGCTACAGGACCATTCCTGGAAAATAAGCTTCCTGGGGTTGCCACCTAATCATGCACAGGCCAGGAGTGAAACATAGGATTCTCCTTCATATGTTTTTTATTAAACAATTCTAATCGGTACTTCAGGTTCCGTAACCGAAGGGTTTATTCACTAAAAATAACTTTCTAGTCTTTAGCCTAGAAAGTTTATTTTAAAAGGTTTTTTTTGTAAAATGTAAACCAAACCCCTGTTGAACATTAGGGAATGTAATTAAAACAGAGTTGCTAAATTATCTTCTATGCAAATATTAAACCAGAAGTCTCATTTTTTTGTTCCTCATAATCCCATAATAGATTTCTGTAAAATCTCAGATCTAATATGCACATTTTTACCCCCTTTTTCAAGAGCCCCTATTGCTGCACAATATCTCTGAGAGAGTGAGTATACATTGTTTACCCGTTAAATGCCAAATCAACGGAAACGAGGGCAATCTCAACGAAAAAGAGTGCCAAAAATTTGTAAGGATATGCCCATTAGTCGTCACGTCTAGCTGTCATTGTAAGCCATTTTGGGCACAATTACAAGCCGTTTTACCCCTTATTGATGAGGTAAAGTGGGAGGGACTGTGTATATGAAGGTATAAATTAATGACTGAAGGGTAGAAGTAGCCAAAAATGTGGCCATTTACAAGGAGAAAGGACAAGCTTTAGATATATAAGTGTGTTGATGTTACAGACTGATGACAGTTGGAGTGTGAAACATAAAAAATAACCACACTTATTAATAGTAAATAACACATGTGAGACAGTGGCCCATTTAACCAAACTTCAAAATATTTTTTGTTATTTTAAATATTTCTGTATAAAATTTCTGAATAATAAGTATTGGTGAAAAAATTTGAAATTGCTAAGTAGTGAGATATACCTTTTTAATTGTTTTTTTAAAAGTATTTTTTCTGAAGAGTATATAAAAAAAGTTTTGGAAATGTCTGTGAGAAGGAGTGATTCCAGTGTTCATGGATTGGGCAGAGCTTGTGGCAGATGTGTACAAAAAAAATTGTTAGTGGACTACCATTATACCAGTCCCAAGTAGGCAGAAGCCTTCTTGCTTGGAGTCAGAAGTTGAACTATCCCTACCTACTTCTGGAATTTACTCCTAGTGCTAAAACCAAGGACTCAATAAGGGGTTAGGATCTTAAGCTAAAATAACTTGCAAGCAATTTTATGATGAAGCGCAGAATGAGGGCTGTAACAACGAATCGATAGTAATCAATAATGGAAATAGTTGCCAACGCATTTCATTATTGATTCGTTCAATCAATTTTATCAAATATAAGATGAGGGTTTTTTAAACACCTCTCGTTTTATCATCTGACCTCAGTCAGAGGTCGGATAAAAACACTAAGATTTAGATCCCCCGTAGCGTTGCAGGGGACCTGGATCCTCCACTACTGTCGGCACTTCCCCGGGGGCTTGTATGATGGAGCACCGGCGTCACATGACCTTCTGGTACTCAGTCATAGAAGCTCCGGCGAAAGTGCCGGCCAGCAGCAGAGGTTTGTCTGTGCATCGTGCAAGGAGAATAGAGCAGAGTGGCATATCTGGGGGCAGAGGGGTATATCTGGGGTGGGCATAGTGGCATATCTGGCGGTATAAGGAATATCTGGGGGCACAGTGGCATATCAGGGATGTATAAGGCATATAGAGCATATCTGGGGAGGGTGGAGTGGCATATCTGGGCTAAGATGTGCATATTTGGGGGGGTTGGGTAATGAAAACAAGAAATGCCTTTTTCTCAAAGTATTTTTTTTTCTGAAAAATAATCAGCCAACTAATCGATTATGAAAATAATCGTTAGTCGCAGCCCTAAACAGAATAAAACCACCACTACCAGTGCACAGCCGCCCTTGGTGATACCACTACCACTCCTGGTGCTAGCAATACTGTAAGAACTGGCAGCACTTTCCATAGCAAATAGGGCCAGCAAGTCAGATGATATTAGCAGATCTATTTTGTCCTAAAATATAGTGAGGAAGAAAAAGGGAAGGTATACTCTTGCAGCAGGTGTGGACCTTACTCCGCCTTCTGCCCAGGTGATAAAAGATATGGTCATCTTTGATGATGATGGTGATGACGACAATGACCTGGATTTAGATTATGAGCCTGGTTTGGGGAAGTCAAGCAACACATCTTGCAGTTACTCTGTTGAATGTGTTCCTCCTGCAGCACCAGCATTATCACAACCATCATGAATACAATTATGGGGTGAAAAAAACACTAAAACCACTGCTACCATGTCGGACGGTAAACATCATAGTAAACTGTGCGAGTACTTTGAATCTGTGGGAGATGGGCGCAGCGCAAGTTGTGTCATAAGGTGCTGAGCAGGGGTAAGGTGAAATGACATTTCACCAATTCTGGGATGAATCAACATGTACATACACACCACAGTGCATCTTTGCTTCACGGGGAAACTGAAGCCATTTGTTACAACAGCAAACCCACAACAGCCGCCAGTAGAAGCAGCTAGAGCAAAAGGCATGGTGAGGCCTCAGCTTTTGTGAGGAGTGTGACTGAGTCCCAGAGACAGGTAGGACACAGACATCTACGAGCCGGCCTATCCTAGAACACTTTGGGGCTTTCCATTTAACGTCATGTCAAAGCAGCAGCCAAATAAAGTGACAAAACTGCCTGGTCAACTTATTGCTGTTGGTGGTGCTTCCTTCTCCATGATTGAGGGGGGAGCCCCTCAGGAAGCTGTAAGAAGCTCTCGCTCCCCATTGCCACCTCCCCTTTTGCACCACCTTCATCTTGTGCTATTTTGATGTTTCCTTAATACTTAATTTTGAATTGTCTGCTTTTTATCACATCGCTGTATTCTTTATACATATTATATATTTAAAACTTTTAATTTACTGTTTACATTTTTTTTGTAAATTCATTTATTGAGAGATTCATCACAGAAGATACCAAAGTGCAACACAGTGTACTCAAATGTTATACAGTCTTGTCTAAATAAGCATAGGTCTCATATAGGTGGGTAAAGCATCTACCAGAAAACCGTTCAAGGAAATACAATTTACAGTAGCATACATGAAGAGGTACAAGTGACGGTTGATAAGTGGTACATAGCTAGTAACATGAGACACATAATTGCAAAAATAGACTGCATATTGAAAGGTGTATAACTGAGCAGTGGACTAGAACATACGTCGGAGTGGTATCTGCCTGAAGTGTGAGATCAGCACGAGAGACAATTAGTCAGGCCGGAGTGAAACATCTGAAGAATCACGGCGTAATGAAAAACCATAAAGGAACCCATAAACATAACAGAAAAGAAGAGAAAAACAAACGATGCGTGTGTCAGCGGTTTCAGCTAGTATAGTGAATAGTGAAACATTGTATCACGAGCACACGAGCATGAAAAGGGATACAGGTCCCAAATCATAGCGTTCCCAAGAAGTCAGGCCAAAGGTGAAGATAACCAGAACTATGAAACACTGTTGGGTATCCCAGGGAATCTAGGGGAAGAGGTAATCTCTTTCCACCAGAATCAAAGCCGATTGTATTGAAATTCCTTCCCACGGGAGGTCCATACCAATTCCTCCATTTGGGAAATGAAATGCATTTTGCTGAGCCAGATGTGTATTGGCATAGTTCCCTTACTCCTCCGGTAGAGGGGTATCACTGCTTTGGCTGCACTGAGGATATGATAGGTGACTGAGTGTTTGTAAGCGGTGATGGAGAGGTGGGTGTAGTGCAATAATACTGCTTCAAGGGTTAGGACATAAGCTGGATCATTAACTTCGCGCAACACTCGCTCCACAACTTTCCAAAAAGGGATGACTAATGGACACTCCCACCATATGTGGAGAAAGGTGCCAGGCCCATTCTCACACCTCAGGAAGGAACTTATGTAGGTCCTGTGGTACAAGATACCACCTGATAAGTAGTTTGTATGTTTCCTGTATCCTGCTGGCTAGGGCACCATTATGCATTAATTGGATTATTTTATCCGAGTCAGCAGTGGTGGAAATTGTGTGGGAACTCACGTTCCCAAAGGGCCAAAAAGTAGGGTTTGGAGTTAGTATCTAAGGCCAGTAACATGGAATACAGCATGGACATCAGGTGGGGTGGCTCTGAAGTTGCAGAACAGAGGTGTTCAAATGCCATCAAGGGTCTGCAATAGTCGGAGCGTCGGGGCAGGGAGGTAATGTAGTGTGTTAAGTGAGCGTAAAAAAGGGGTCCTGGGCACGTGGGGGCCGTGAACCCAGTAGGTCTTTCATAGGTATCAGAGTATCATTGACATAGACATGGCAGAGACGTAGAATGCCCGTGGGTGTAGGCGAGAAGCGTCTCGCACTCCCGGAGAGATATCCTGGCGGGAAAGCCGGATTATCAGAGACAGGATAAAGAGGGCTTGGGTGGGCTAGTAGTTGCCCCTTAGTAATGTATTTTTTAAAGATGCGCAGAGTAGGCGAAATGGTAGGGTGTTTAATGTGTGAGAATTGGTTGGATATGATCGAAAGCCAAGGGTAATAATGGATGGGGTGTGGGAGCATCTCCTCCACCTCTACACACTGCTTGGGGGCATGCATAGTCCATTCAATAACCCTACATAGGTGTGCCGCATGATAGTAGAGTTCTAAATGTGGAACCAGCTTGGGTCGGACAAGGTGGGAGAAGGCCAGGCAATGAGCAGAGGAGGACCAGATATATTTCAGAAAGGCCCAGAGACATTGTTTAAAGTAAGCCTGGGATATGAATATTGGCAGTGTATGGAATAAGTACAGGAATCTTGGTAGTATATTCATTTTCAACACTGAAGTCCTTCCGAACCATGAGACATGTGGGAAGGACTATTGACGTAAATCTTGTGACAACTCGGTCCAGAAGGGGGACGAAGTTTAGAGCAAACAATAAAGAGAGGTCCTCTGGCATCAGTAATCCCAGGAACATAAAACTGGTAACACACCACTTGATAGGGAAGCGTGCACTCAGTGTATGTTTTACCGAGGTCGTAATCCGGACGCCCAAGATTTCCGATTTATCCAAATTAATTTTATAATTAGATATGTGTTGGAAAGTCTCTAGTTCTTGTAGAAAGTTAGGTAAAGATATGAGGGGGTCAGTCAACATTTCAAGCATGTCATCCGCAAATAAGGCTAACTTATGCTCTATACTTGCGGATTTAACTCCTTTAATGTCAGGGTTAGATCGTATGGCATTCGCGAGGGGTTCCATGCCAATGATAAATAATATGGGAGAGAGGGGGCATCCCTGGCGTGTACCATTAGACAAAACAACTGGATCAGAAAGGGAGCCATTAATTTGGTTTCTAGCGGAAGGCTTGAAATACAGGGCGGATATCCAGTTTTGGAATGCTTCACCCAGGCCTAAGTCGCGGAGAACCTAAAATAGATAGGGCCATGATACCCTATTAAAGGCTTTCTCCGCGTCAGTGGAGACTAAGGTCAGGGGGGTATTTGATCTGTTAACATGAGCAATCACATCTAGAACTCGTATGGTCCAGATTAATTATGCCAGGTATGAGGGGTTTAAGGCGTGTCGCCAGTATTTTTGGCTAATAGTTTAATGTCGGTATTAAGCAAAGATATCGGTCTATAGTTGCCACAGAAGTCGGCATTCTTGCCAGGTTTCAATATAAGAGTGATATGGGCCATGTTAGTGTGTGTGGATCAAAGTGAGCGCCTTTCCTCATACCATTAAACAGGGTTACTAAATGGGGGCCCAGTATTTTAACAAATTTTTGATAATAAGCCTTGGTGAACCCGTCAGGGCCCGGGCTCTTGCCATTAGGTAGGGACTTAATAGCAGCCTCAACTTCAGCGAGGTCAATTGGGGCATCTAATAGTGCATATTTAAGTAGTGTTGTAAAGAGTCCATAGCTGCAGTTGCTGAACCAGGGGCCGGAGGCAGCCCGTATAGTGAAGTGTAGTAGGCATGAAAGCAGGCCGCTATGTCAGGTGTGAAATGGTAAGTTTTACCCGAGTGGTCACGGACATGGGCCGTTTGGCGCAGACAGCCCTAGCTAGCAGCTTCCCTGCTTTATCACCCAGTTCATAAAAATGTCGTCGTGTTAGAAGATAGAGATGTTTAGCACGGGTATTGACCAGGGATGCCAACCTCTCTCTTAGCACACCGAGTTGAGTCACAAGATCAGGATTTAAGGTGAATTTATGGGTTCCCTCTAAAGTTGCTATTTCGTTAGTAAGGTGTATAATTTCGCCAAGTGCAAGGCGTTTGGCCGTGGCTGCCATTTTAATCAGATGCCCTTGCATAACCGATGGTGTCTCAGGGGTGTCTCAGGGGAGACGTTGTCATTAAAATAATGGCAGAGTTCCTCTATAAGAATTTGTGCATTCGCCGGAGATGAAAGAAGGGATTCGTTCAGCGAAAGATAGTGTCACATGTAGCGGGGCATGATCCCCAAGAGTCGTGGGCCATCTTAGATTTAGTGGATTGCAGGAAATGAGCTAACCTGGATAGGCTTTCCGGTTTATTTAGGCCCCTAACATTGAGGGTGACAAAATTAATAGTGTTGGAGTGCATGGGAGCGACACCTGTAAGGACCGAAGGCTGTTAGCCAGACATCACGCATCATGAGAACAAAAAAAAAACCAACAAGAACTGAAAGCGAAAATGGGGAACTTGATGTAGGAACATCAAAGGGAGAGCCATTAAATACAAGAGATGGATTTGACCGAAAACCGGAATCGCTAGGAATCCGGATAGGCAGCTCAGGGGGGCGTGAGAAGGAAAGGAGTCTCTCACATGGAAGTAAAGATATGGGTAGAAAGAAAATGAGAGGAACATGTGGAGGCACCATGTCCCACTGCTTAGACAAATAACAGAAAGCTAACAAGGCAGCTAGGCATAAAGAAATCTGCGTGTAGAAAACATATGATAATGAAAAGCTGTCTAGCATAGCCAGGAAAACAAAAATATAAGAGTGCTGGTGACACTAAGATGGTCGAAGTAACAGCGGAGCACATGAAAGTGTCATGCAAGAAAACGTTCATGTATCTTAGTGATCACAGTGAGTTAGTTGGAGCCGGCATAAGGCTTATGTAGCGAAAGGTAAGTTCGGTTGTGGAACATTCATATAATGTAAGCGGCATCCATTAGAGATGAGATGTGTGTGAAAGTGATGTATGAGGTGTGTGGTGTGGAGTAAGCCAGAAATAATTCTCCTGCATCAAAGGAAAAGCATCTCCAGGTAGGTCAAGTATAACAGGGAGTGTAGTTGTATGAGGGCAGCTAGTAAAGTGAAACGGACATGTATCGCGTTAATATAAACAAAAATTAAATAATGAAAACATAAAAGCGTCGCAAAAACAGAAGGCACTTAGCTATAATGTCCATCTAAATGCTTGGGAGCCCATTCGGGCTATACCTGGACCAGCAAGACGATGGGGAGTCACCGAAGAGTTCCATGAATGCAGTGGTGAGGGACACGTAGTGACGGTCACAGGGGTGGTGTGGTAGTCCGCGTGGTGTAGAAGCGGAGACGGTGAGAGATGAGGTGTAGCGTGGGGCAGAACCTTCCACAGGAACAGTCCATTCCGAGACAAAAAGCTTGGTGGACCACAGGTGATGCAGAGGGTCTTGAAAAGTTTCCAGATGGGAGCCCTGGAGTCTGCATATGGGAGGAGAGCAGATGTCAAGAGTCCAAGAGAGCAGCATCAGCGAAGTGTCGAAGGTTCGTGAAGAAAAAAGGAAGGGAAATAATCGTTGCTTGTAACCAAAAATCCATGAGGAATAAAAATTCATGTACGTGTAGAGGCGGTGGTGTTTATACAAACGCAGAGGATCCGGAGAGCCGTTCAGATAGGTAGAGAGTCGCCTTGCCGGGGTTTACGCCGGCGTTGTGGTTTGGACATCCAGTAGCGGTTCGGATCACTAAGTTTAGGCGGAGGCATGTAGGAGAGTTTCCAGTCTGGGACAGCAGTAGTCGGTAGGCCCAGCTTCTCAAGCAACCCAGGGACATCTGACGCAGAGCGCACGGTATACCGGTCTGGACCTTTACGAACCATTAGCGAAAAAGGAAATCCCCACTGATATGGGATAGTGGCCTCGCGTAGGGCAGAGGTGAGAGGGGGCGAAGGATCCGACGATATTGGAGCGTTATAGGAGATAGATCAGGAATACCTGAATGTTGTGACCTTCCCACTCCAAGGTACCGGCTCTCCAACATTCAGCAAGTATGGTATCTTTGACTACATATTCCGTAAGGCAGCAAATAACATCACGTGGAGGGCGATCATCTGGTTGTCTAGGCTTTAAGGCTCGATGAGCACGGTAAAATTTGATCACGGTGTCCTCCAGTTGTCGGAGTAATCCGTTGAAAATAGTGCTGATGACATTAACCACATCCGAGCCAAGAACCGTATCCGCGATGCAGCGCATTGGTAGATTACATCTGCGGCCTCGATTATCTAAATCTTAAATCTTCTGCATTAAGCGTTGTATGTCATGGCTTGTGTATGTAGTTGGTCCGAAATAGTGTCGACGGTTGAGCGCGTGTTAACCGCGTCAGCTTCTAGGGTAGAGACCCGGTCCCCCATCTTCTGCAGGTCCTTTTTGATGTCGGAGAGGTCTGCTTTTAAAGGCGCATGGGCCTCAGCAATGATGGAAGTGAGATTTAGTCAGGTTTTAGTCAGTAAGTCTTTCGAAGTGCTGCACCAGTTATCCTCTTCTGAATTAGGGTGCAGATGCAATGGATCCCTACCGGATTTAGATGGCAAGTCCGAGAACTGGCTCCCAGGGCTGCCAGGTGGTGAGGCCTTCTGCATGGAGTCGCCGTAATTGGCATCAGTGAAATTCTGGAAGAATGACTTGACCGAGGTATGAATGGGTTTGTCACGCGAGTGACTGTGTTTCGGTGTAGCGCCTGGTTTCGAGTGTTTCCCCATTTGTGCGGGTTAAACGCCGATTTTAGCCAACTTTAAGCAGTGGGTCAGCGGAGCAAGAGGGTTATGCGTCCATCTTGGTAGACAGTTGGCCACTCCCCCTTTACTGTTTAATTTTAACATACCATATTTGCTTGATTATAAGGCGACCCCCCAAAAGCTGAATATTAATTTAGTAAAAACAAAGCCTGATTATAAGACGACCCTATAGGAAAAAGTTTTACTAATCAATATAAACTCATGTAAACTATTTTTTCATATTTAATAAAAGCTATGATTGAGAAACATATGTTTTTGTTTTTATTTCCTTTTATTTGCCAACCTGCCCCCAGTTATGCACATCTGCCCCCAGGAATGCCTTATAACCCCTATATGTCACTCTGCCTCCCTGATATGCCTTTTACCCTCCTATATGCCACTCCGCCCCATGATATTGATTTGCCACTTTTTCTTTGGACATCCATTCTGCTCGAATAAAATTTATGAGGTCTATTTTTGATTTGGAAACTAAACTTGGGGAGTATTTTCAAAGAGGGAAGTCCCTGCCTCACCTTTCACTGAAGCAGCAGCATATGAAGTTTTTGGAAGGGATCCAGACTTGATTTAACATTGCAGGATCACTGGCAACAGCACCAATGGATATACACATTTAGCAGGTTGCTATGGGACTGTATTTCTCTAAAAAATGGATAAGTTGATCCTTTAGGGTAAGGGGGATGATAAGGTAACAACAGTAAGTTGTAGTATACAATGGATAGACACTGGCAGATACACACTTAATGCCCCACAATATAGGTCACCGAATTTCTCCCAAAATTAGAAAACATATTTAAACCCTTTGTGACAATGGTTGATTTTATTTTTGCACCATTCTTGATTATTACTGTTCTGACTATGGCTGTTCTAACATTTCTGTGGCGCTTGTGTTTAGCTGTAATTTTCTTCTTTCTCATGTACTGAATACACAGAAGTTATATATTGTTTTTTTACAGGACAGGAATGCTGTTTTTACAGCATGCACAGCTCTTAGATTCTTACCACGAAACCCACAACGTCTCCATCTCACCATGTTTGTTGCCCCATCTTTCACCACCAGTTTTGACTGTTTGCGTTCCTGTGGTCTAGTCCACTGCACATCATCTTGCACCAAAAATGTGAAAGGGTGTCTGCTGCCCTTTTCGTACACGCCTGCCGCTAACTCTTTCCGACCCACGAAAATGTAAAAATTACTTCTTCTAACAGACATTTCTAATAAAAAATAAAAACAATGTATAACCCTACTCAGGAATTTCACACTATCCAATGCCTAATTTAGACATATATATATATATATACATATTATATATGATTCATTGTTATACGTTGTCCACAAATTAGAGATTTTAAAGACTATTACTGTTCTCTAATAAGGTCCCTGAATGGTATGTTAGAATACAGCGGGTGTTGTTGTGTGTGTGGTGATATAGAATGTTTAAAAGTATCCAATCAGTAAAACTGTGTGCAGTGGTTTAGAAACATAGATACATTTATTAAAACAAATACAAAAAATAAATACAAAAAATAGGGTCAGCTGCAGGGCCCTTGTAGCTAGACTCTAAAATAAATAGCATTAAATAACTTTCCTATAAAATAGGGTATCTCGTTATGATAAAAATTGAAAATATTGTTCACAGTTTGTAGGTGATAACACTTAACAGTGAAAGAAGTCCAAGCAATGAAAGAATTACAAAAAGATAATAAAATTGTGATACGTCCAGCAGATAAGGGAGGCGGTATAGTTATTTTAGATGTCGACGCATATAACACAGAATGTGACACACAATTTGCAGACACCAAAACTTACAAAACATTAACACATAACCCAACATAAACATACACTAGAGAACTCTAGTTGATCTTTCATAGATCAACTCAATCATAATACCTATAACCTCCAGTTTAGCCACAATATTAGCACAGAACAAATCAAATCTCTAGACCTAAACATAAAAGTACTCAGTGACAAACTTATTTGCAACACTTACCACAAACCAACAGCAAAAAACAGTTACATCAGGTTTGATAGCTGCCATCTACCACAATGGCTCACAAACATTCCATATGGACAATACAGACGGATCAGACGCAACTGCACAGATATACACCAATTTGACCAAGAAGCCCAGTCTCTAACCAAGCAATTCCAACAAAAACATTACCCCAAACAACTACTCGAACACTCTTACAATAAAGCTAAACAACAAAATCGAGAAACCTTTTCCATAGACAAACCACAACAACAAACAAAAGAAAATATAGAACAAACAGCCAAATTAGTCCTACCCTTCAACACAGCACACCGCCAAATCAAGAAAATAATAAACAAACAATAGGTCCATCGCTTCCTTCACAAGCTCCCATTGTTTTCACAAAAGCTCCGAACTTAGGTTTGAAGATCGCTCCTCAACCAAACACACTAAAGACACACAATATAACAAACACCAATCATCTATTTCGGGATCCAAGGGCTTCCATAGATGCACACAATGTAACAACTGTAAAAACACAACATTTCCTAAAAAAAACCCAGAAACTATAGTATCCTATTCCAACAGCACAGAGTACATTATCAGAGAATGACTTACCTGTAATAGCAAAAACATTATATATATATCATTCAATGCCCATGTGGCAAACAATACGTAGGATGTACATCAAGAACCCTAAAAAAACATACAGCTGAACATTTTATATTATTTTATTATTATATATTAATAATTCATGATCTCCATTTGATATTTATTTCTATATATTTATCCTATTTTTATTTTATTTTTATTTATATACTTCCATTCGTACAGAGATTTTCATATCATTAGATTTTCCACATCACTGTTCTTCCACCATTCCACTACTCATGTCATTCATTCAATTCATAGGACTGCAACTGCAATCCCTTGTTAATCCATTCCACAATTTTTTAACACCCATTAGCAAGTATCCAATCATGTGCATTCAGATCCACATATAAGGCCCACATTTTCTGATTACCAACAGAGCTATTGAAAAAGAAGCCAAGTGCGCTTCGAAACGCGTTTAGCCTGCTGTTCCCCCTGTGCACGATCTGCATCAATATCAACACTGCTCACGGCACTCTGGACTGAGTAAGATTGACCTGTTAAATCAACAATTTCTTTTTTTTAATTGTGCCCATGACGCACGAGGATAACACTGCTGACACCAAGGACCTCCATTAACCTACTCAGCAGACCTCTCCCTACCTGTGTCCACAACTGCCAGCAATCCTCTAACCCGGCAGCAGGAAGGCATACCTACAGGGTAAGTGTGAGAGCTCCGCGGGCCGCAGCATAAGAAGAACGGTGAGAGGTGCACAGCACCATATTTAATTCTCCCGAAATATCATAATAAAGACACACGGTATCTAAAAACATTTTCATAGAAAGGATCGCTAAGGAAGTCTTCACAGAAGACACACCGAACACTGTTAAGTGTTATCACCTACAAACTGTGAACAATATGCTATACTTTCTTTCCACAGAGGACTATATTTGAAGTACTTTACATAACAAACAGCAGTATTATTGTGTCATCCACTCGGTCTCTGATATATTTATAGAAACCAACTATATGAAATTTTGTACATATTTCACATGAGAAAGACATTATCTCTTGATGTAATAATCAACCGCCTTGAGCATATTGTGTCATTTCAATAACCAGTTTTTTATCATAACAAGATACCCTATTTTATAGGAAAGTTATTTTATGCAATTTATTTTAGAGTCTAGCTGCAAGGGCCCTGCAGCTGACCCTATTTTTTGTATTTATTTTTTGTATTTGTTTTAATAAATGTATCTATGTTTCTAAACCACTGCACACAGTTTTACTGATTGGATACTTTTAAACATTCTATATCACCACACACACAACAACACTAGCTGTATTCTAACATATCATTCAGGGACCTTATTAGAGAACAGTAATAGTCTTTATACTCATTTGCTTTAGGTTGTACAAGGTTCACAACCTTATCTCAATACCAGTTCTCATTTGGTCCTACCCTCTATATTGTCGAGCTACCTATTCTGTTTACAGATTAGAGATTTTGCTAGTAGCGTTAGTGTGCAACTGTCTAAACTCTACTCAGGAACAGTACTTCAAGAACTAAACTACTACTACACGCACACACTGTCCAATGCCTAATTTTACCACCAATATTTAATTGGTAGACTACAGATTTTGCCTTCATTAATTTTTTAAGTTAAAGCATCCCTAAACAATTAAATTAACAATTTTCTGCACATTATACTGATGTCCAAATTGTAATATTTCCATGTTTGAATTTTTAGATTCAAAAAACTGCTACAGAAAAGTATGTGATTTTTTTGTTATTTTGGCAGCATGCGAACGTGCTAAGAGACCCTATTGGGGTCTCTGTGAGATTGACTTGATCCCCCAGTGGCATCAGGGAAAATTTTAATCTTTATAAAAGTACTTATTTTGAGTGCTCTCGTATTAATTCACTGAGCTTGGGGCCAAACATTTTGGTCCCAGCAAGCAGTGAGGAAAACAGCCCTTTCAACACCAGGGCCTTGCCACTGTATAATGGGTCAGTATGTGATTATGTGTCCTCCGACATCAACTCTAAAGGGGTTATTTGTTTTCTTGTGTCCTTTGTTTTTTTGTTTCTGTAAATTTTTTGTTTCTCTTTGGTTTTTGTAATTGATTGAATTAATTAATATGATCCTTATTTCCTTTATCTTATCCATACATTCTTTACCAAGGTGTGAATCGTGTCTAGAGTATATCCCCCAATCTGTTTCATTGGGGCTGCAACACTTCAATAAATCTAATGCTCACTGAGAATGTGTTCCAATGGTTTACTGGTTTACTTCTTTTTTCTTCTAACTAATGCGTTTAGGGTTTATTGTTCACTGTATTTCTTATTGTCTTGCTAGTTTTTGTTGACATATGAACAAAAAGTACTGGCTAAACACTTCTATTACCATTTATTAGGAGAATTGTCTCTTTCTATTTTGAGTTGAGTTTTCTATGCACTGTCAGTTATTTAACTATTCTGCAATGTCATGTGTTTTGTATAGAGAGTACACGGGAACACTCAGACGATTTGGGAGCAACAAGCCAGCTGCCGGAAGACAATTCAGGGTTTGAGAGTTATAATGCAAGTATGATGGATATATCCACTCTGTGCGATTGTCCTAATGATTCTGAGCAACCTTATGCAACTCCATCTTCTTCAAATCTTTTCTCAATCGTGAAACATTGTCCAGTTAGTGAAAAACAACTCTTTGAACAGATACATTTTCTTAATTATCTTCTTGCAATCAGAAAGCTGACAACAACAGGAGGGTTTCTAAGAGATCTTACAAAACTTTCACATGAGTGCAGTGTCATAGCAGATTCACTTACTGGACTATTCAATGGCTTACTAAGCTTATATTATAAAGCTATGCCATCCATTTGGATATTTCAAACAGAAGCAATTGGAACTGTTACACGATTTTTCACTGACTCGCAGCTTCCTGAAAATCTTCTTGAAAAATGTATCAAGAATGTAGAAGAATTTGAAAAAGCCTTATTTCAGCAAATTTTATCAGACAATGAAACCAACAGGGTAAGTTGCAATATATTATTGAATATTGAAACATGTGTTCCGGTGTAAGGGGTGTTAAGCTGTTTTTCACTTCACCTATGTCTGGTAAGGAGAAATCCGTGGATGCTGGGGTTATGAAAGGTAAACATATGTCCATAGTTCTAGTCTAAGCAAAGTGTTTTTTTCTATAGCATTATATGAGATAAAAATATGTTTATATTTCTCACAATTTCACAGCCTATTAAAAGGCAGGTTTTGTTTTTTTGTTCACTCCTATGAATAAAAGGTATGTAATAATTGTGTTTCCTACTATTGCCTTACTATAAAATGCAGTCTTCAAATAAACATACATTTTATCCAGTCATACAGATTAAAGTGGATTAATGAACTTTGTAGTGTTAATTTGGGTGTTTACAAGTGTTGCATGTTTACAAAACCTACTGTGACTGGTGATTCTGGTAAAGTTTAAAACCACTTTTTGAACTTTTATAATGTATGTATATATATATATATATATAATATATATATATATATATACACACTAGTTAGTATACTATATATATATCTATCTATATATATATATCTATATATATATATATAGATATATATATATTAGTATGGTGCCTTCTGTTGTTAATGGTTTGTGTCTGGGCTCTAATGCCGAAGATTTCCTTTCTATGTGCCACAACTCAAATATTCATTATCTAAAGTTTTTTTTAAGTATTTGTTGTTGACTCCATTGTCATTTGAACTGTGCTGGTGAATTAGGATAAGAGGGTTTGAATGAGCATTCATTTTATAAGACTGATTAATGCTGATATAGTGGTGCAAAGAATTTTTAAGTCTTGGTTTGTGATCAGTATAATGGAAGTTACATTCTTCATGAGCTGGGTAACATGGGTGAGACAATCACTCAATGCTTTAAGACATGAACAAAAGAGAAAGAAAAGGTTATTATTTTAATTTGAAACTAGATGTGTATATTAGACTTTTGTGTATGGACCAGACATGATTTAGACAAATCTTTTGTTGTTTTTGGTGAGAGAACATGGGACAAAAATGTGTCTAAATAATTTCTGGTCCATACACACAAGTTTAATATGCACATATAGTTTCAAATCTACAGTAGAAGGCCTCTTGAAGCACTTCAACAAAAGGGCGGAGTCTCTAGGCACACCATCTTTCCCGATTGGATGAAAGAGGAAAACAATGTATCTGTTGCTCCGCTCTTTTGCAGAAGAACTCCAGGAGGCCAGAATAATGAAGAAGCAGTTTTGTGCCTTTTTTTTCCCGTTATTCTGCCTGCATTAATCTGGCCTCTTGGAGTACCCAATCAAAAGGGCAAAGCCACAGAGACAGCCTCTTTCCTGTTTCTCTGATCAAGAGAGAGGGTGTTCCCAGAGTTTCTGCCCTTTTGCGGAAGTGCTTCGGAGGCCTTGTTAATGGAGCAGGTAGCGGGAGGAAGTGGACGAAGATAGAAAAACAAGAAGAAGATGAACAGAGAGGAACTGGGGCAGAGGCGTATCTACTGAAAATAGCGCCTATGGCAAGCACTGATATTGTGCCCCTGTCCAGATATCTAAAACCCATTTGCTAGCCCCTGCTGCCCATATATATATAAATATTATGTCACTCACGGTGGTTCAGGCTGTGGATCCTCGCTGCAGTACAAGGAAAGGCGCCCCAAGCGGTGATGGCGAGCAATGCAGGAACAGATGGTACAAGGAGCAGACAATCGGATAGTCGGGGTCACGAGCAGAGATCAGGACTGGCAGCAAACACGGATAGTCGGGGTCACGAGCAGAGGTCAGGGCAGGCAGCAATCAACGGATAGTCAGGTACAAACTGGGTTCAGGTAGAGGCAGGCGGCAAACAACGGGTGGTCAGGTTCAGGCAGAGTTCAGGCAACAAAAAGGCAAATAGATACAGGAACGCTAGTGTAGGCAATAAAGGCTCTATCACAGGCAAGGTATAGCTCTCAACTGAAGGTTTAAATATCCCTCCATCCCTAGATCCTCCTACCCACTTAATTAAGTGGGAGGAGGAAAAAAGATAAAGGTCCCTTTAAATCCCCTCATGAATATTCATGAGATAACCGTTCGCGCATGCGCGAACGGCTCTCATGGCGTCTCGGCGCGCGTCCCGTCTGGATCACTCGATCCACACGGGGGCGCGCGTCCCGCAGCCGGACAGACCTCGCCGCGTTTCCCGCGAGCGGGACGAGCCGGGAGCTGCCTGCACGAGCTGCGTCTCGGCTCCCCCGCACGAGGACACCGCGGATCCGCTGGCGAGGTAACAGTACCCCCCTGTCTACAAGAGCCATCCTGGCGATCAGAGGCTGGCTTCTGAGGGAATTTTTTATGAAAAGAACGAATCTTGGCTGGAGCATGGACATCCGAGGCAAGAACCCAAGAACTCTCCTCAGGACCGTATCCCTTCCATCTAATAAAATACTGGAGTCTCCCTTGTTTCTTTCTAGAGTCTAGGATTGTCTGTACCTCGTATTCTTCTTCGCCCTGAACCATTACAGGGTCGGGAGTACGAACCGTAGAGGAGTATTGATTTTTAACTACTGGTTTTAATAAAGAAACATGAAATGCGTTATGAATGCGTAGTGTCTTGGGGAGCACAAGCGAATAGGTAACTTTGTTAATCTGTGTCCTAATCTTATATGGGCCAATATACTTAGGCCCAAGGGTTCTGGCAGGTTGTTGGAGATGAAGATACTTTGTGGAAAGCCACACATAGTCCCCGGGATTGAGCATAGGTCCTGTTGAACGATACTTATCGGCTGTTTTCTTTTGCAACCGTTTGGTTTGCTTTAACTGTTCAGAAATAAGTGCCCAATGATCACGCAAGACCTGGAATTGGGCTTCGGCTGCTGGAACCCCCGTGGTACTGGTTTCTTGAGGCCACAATGACGGTTCATAACCATGAACCGCTTTAAACGGAGACATCTGTAGTGACTCGTGAAATGAGCTGTTGTATGACCATTCGGCGAGATACAAAAGCGTTGACCAATCAGACTGGTCCTCTGAAACATACATTCTCAGATATTGTTTAAGAACTTGATTCGTTCTCTCCGCTTGACCATTGGATTGTGGATGGTGGGAGGAAGAGAAATGTAACTCAATCCCCATAAGTCTACACATTGCTCTCCAGAACTTCGAGATAAACTGTGAACCTCTGTCAGAAATAATTATTTGAGGAACCCCGTGAAGTCTTATAATTTCCTTCATGAAGATGTCAGCTAGTGTACTAGCTGACGGAAGCTTAGCGAGAGCGATAAAATGTGCTTGTTTGCTAAACAAATCTACCACTACTAAAATACCACGAGAAGGAGGTAGATCCGTAACAAAGTCCATGGCTAAGTGCTGCCATGGTCGGTCTGGGACAGGTAACGGGCATAATAACCCCGCTGGTCGAGTATGTGGTATCTTATTATGACCACATACAGTACACGCTTGTACAAAGTCAGAAATGTCACGATTCATAGTAGGCCACCAGAAGTTCCTCTGCAGAAGAAATTTTACGTTCCGAGTTCCCCGATGACCAGCTACTGGAGAAGCATGACCCCAGGACAGAACAGCTTTACGAAAGCGTGGCTGCACATAAAGCCTCCCAGGAGGTGGAATTTGTCCTCGGGGACGGGGCGTCTGAGATTTAGAAATGTGCCACATGAGGGTACTGTGTATGGTGGCAATTATCTTTGTAGGTGGAACAATAGGTTCAACAGAAGTTTCAACATTAGACGCCTCATGCTGTCTAGACAGTGCATCAGCCTTAGTATTCTTTGAACCCGGTCGAAAGGAAATAGAAAAATTAAACCGCGTAAAAAATAATGCCCATCGAGCTTGTCGAGGATTGAGTCGTTTGGCATTTTCGATATATACTAGGTTTTTGTGGTCGGTGAGTATGGTAACGGGAGTTACAGTCCCTTCAAGCAGATGTCGCCATTCTTCCAATGCCAACTTAATGGCCAGCAATTCTCGGTTCCCTATATCGTAATTTTGTTCGGCCGACGAAAAAGTTTTAGAAAAATAGGAACAAGGATGAAGGCGATTAGAAATCTGATCTCGTTGAGATAAAATAGCTCCAGCCCCAGTTTCTGATGCGTCCACTTCCAAGATAAAAGGTAAATCAGGATTGGGGCGTTTTAAGATAGGTGCTGTAGTAAAGGCCAATTTTAGTCTTTCAAAGGCCTTACTTGCTTCAGGGGTCCAAGATTTAGGATTTGCCCCTTTTCTAGTCAGTGCAATGATTGGAGCGATAATCTGAGAGAAATTCCGAATGAAGCGACGATAATAATTGGCGAAGCCTACAAATCGCTGAATACCCTTGATATCCGAAGGCTCCTCCCAGTCTTTGATGGCTGTTAGTTTGTCAGGATCCATCTCTAATTGTCCAGCAGATAGAACATATCCTAAAAACTTCACCTTGTCACAATGGAACTCGCATTTCTCAACTTTAGCAAATAAAGAATGTTCCCTTAACCTTTGTAATACTTGACAGACGTGTTGCCGATGTTCTTTCAAATTTTTTGAGTAAATCAAAATGTCATCGAGATAGACCATTACATGGGATAGCAACATGTCACGAAAAATATCATTCACGAAACTCTGGAACACTGCCGGGGCATTACATAGCCCAAAAGGCATCACAAGATACTCATAATGTCCATATCTCGTGTTAAAAGCCGTCTTCCATTCATCCCCTTCTTGTATTCTAATCAGGTTATAGGCCCCCCGTAGATCAAGCTTGGTAAAGATAGTAGCGTCTTTCAGTTGATCATAAAGTTCCGTTATGAGGGGTAGCGGGTATTTGTTTTTGATGGTTATTTTATTCAGACCCCTATAATCAATGCATGGACGCAAAGAACCGTCTTTTTTGGCAATGAAAAAGAAGCCAGCTCCTGCCGGAGACGCAGAAGGTCTGATGAAACCTTTCTTTAAACTCTCTTCTATATACTGGGCCAAGGCTTGATTTTCAGGTTGGGACAACGGATATGTGTGCCCTTTGGGTGGGTTGGTGCCGGGTAACAATTTTATTGTACAATCGTACGCCCGATGGGGAGGTAAGGTTTCCGCTTTTCTTTTAGAAAACACCTCCAAATACTCCCAATATTGAGGAGGTACCAGATGACGAGGATCCTGAGCCGGTACTTCGAGCATTAAACTCAACTTGGTAGAAGGGCTGCAACAGTTCTTTAAACATTCTTTACTCCAAGCCAGAATCTGTCCCTCTCTCCAGTCTATGCTGGGATTATGTTGTCGGAGCCATGACATCCCTAGAATGACCGGGATATGAGGACTGGATAGTACATTAAATTGTATTTCTTCCGAATGAAGTATTCCGATGACTGCACCAATAACCTCAGTTTGAAAGGACACGATCCCAGTTCCCAGAGGCGAACCATCTAATGCGGCAATTGAGGTCTTCTGGGTCCTAGGTTGTAAAGGAATTCTGTGTTCCAAGGCCCAAGATTTGTCAATAAAATTTTCAGCCGCCCCAGAATCAATGAAAGCTTGGGTGGCCACTTGGTGGCCTGTCCACTGCAGCTGGATGGGAACCAAAAGTCTCTGCGACTGAAGAGGTGTAGCGACAGTAGTACTTAGTGAAGCACCTCCAACCTCCACTAAGTTCTGGCGTTTCCCGGTTTCTTAGGGCAAGCATAAATCAAGTGTCCTTTTTGACCACAATATAAGCATAGTCCCAAAGTTCTGCGGCGTTGCTTCTCTTCAGCAGATAGATGGAGCACCGGACCTATTTCCATAGGTTCAGCAACGGCAGCAGCAGGTTCAACAGGTGCAGGAGCGGCATGTTGTGTCCAAGGCCTTAATTGATGAGGCCTTCTATCGCGTTCTCGGTCGCGTTCGAACTTCCTTTCCTGACCTCTGGCTTCTAGAAGTAAACACAGGGTGATCAAATTTTCTAGGTCATGAGGTATGTCACGGTAGGTGAGAGCATCTTTAATGGGTCCGTTCAAACCCCTGCGAAAGGCTGCTTTCAGCGCACTGACATTCCAGTCTGTCTCGTACGCTAATGTGCGGAATTCAACGGCGTATTGAGCCACAGACCTTCTTCCCTGTTGGATTTCCATCAAATTAGATTCTGCAGCTTCTCGCCTCCCAGGAGCATCAAAGACAGCACGAAAAGATGTAATAAAGACGTCTGCATCTTCCAAAATAGGCGAGTTCTGCTCTAGCAGTGGTGATGCCCACGCCAACGCTTCTCCCTTTAATAAGTTTATAATAAAAGTCACTCGGTTGCAATGAGAGGAGAAGGTTTGAGGATGGGCCCGGAAGTGTAATGCACACTGATTCAGGAAGCCGCGGCACTCTTGAGGATCACCAGAAAACTTGTCCGGTAGTGGCATCTTAGGTGCTTTGGCCGGAGTGCTTTGCCCCGGCACAGGAGGTGAAGAATCCGAGGATGCCCCTTGCTGCATAGTTGGGGACAGATTCGTAGCCATCGATCTTAGCAGGTCTGCCACGTCGTCCAATTTCCGCTCCAAGGATTGGAGTTGGGAATCGTGAGCAGCAAGAACTTGATCCTGTCTGTCTTGTCTGTTGGACATCCTTGCCAAGTCTGCGGGATCCATAGTATGGCCTGTGATACTGTCACTCACGGTGGTTCAGGCTGTGGATCCTCGCTGCAGTACAAGGAAAGGCC